>JAPTYQ010000003.1:34680840-34710200 GCA_029814465.1 Ostorhinchus cyanosoma
CGACTCCCAGCAGATTTTTTTTTTTTGTGACTTTATCTCCATTTTTTTACAAGTTAGAAAAATGTCAAAACCATATACAGTACATAGTTGAAACTCCATACTTTAACATTTAATTTTATGTATTCGTCATGGAAGTTATGTGTTCTCCTTACATTAAATGTTTTCTAGAAGTACACGTACACTTAACATATTGTTTATCACTGGACTTTTTCTAAACATGACACAAGATAATTTTTTCATCTATGTATTTGTATTATATGATACAGACACGAACGAAAGAGGTAGAGACAAACATTGAAGAAGCCAATTTCTGTAAATGTGTTTTACATATCGTGCATTTCAAATAAAAGTAAAAATAAAAAAATAAAAAAGTCCAAAGAACTTTTTTAGTGTTTTTGATACTCATTATCAGGGACTGTTTTACTCCAGAAACACACATATACTGTTTATGTGTATATGTTTATCTTGAGGAGCAAAATGAGTTGGCCTCCTCTAGAAATTAGTTAAGATATATTTATTTTATTATTCCAATCCATTCCTCTTTTAGTGTGGCTCAGCATTTGAATTACTTTTATCTGATTTGATGGTTTAGTCAGAGTTTCCCCTGCCCAAAACGTGTTATGCTTTTCTTTCACAAATGTAGGAATGAAGGTTCGACATTGCGTTAAAATGTACAAAACAGTGAGACTTCTCTTGCCTGGTTGCCCAGCTGTGGGTGCTCTGCACCCCTGAACCTCTGATCCTACAATCACCCAGATGTTTCCTGCCCGTTTCCTGACTCTGGATGAGTATTTTTCTATTTATCCATAGGAAATAAACCCAGAACTAAATAAAATACTTCGTTTTCTGTACTCCTCAGTATTAGATCATACTGATCCAAAAGAGTGAACATATAATAAAATACCTCACAAAACAAAAGCTCTGCTCTATTGAGGTTAAAACACACGCACCCACCCCTTCTGCGTGTCTTCCGTCAGCTCTCGCGATGTTTGCCGAGCGGTGGCGTTGTTCTGGCGAGCCGACGACGAGACCGTAGCTGTCTGGAAATTTGTCTCGTGTCTGAAACGTATTCCTTATATTGCCCTTTTTTGCCCGCTTGTCACACTTATCGTTTTAAATTTTTAAAAACGCCACTGCAAGTTTCCCGAAATTGACTCGTAAGTTTTGCTAACTATTTATTTGTGTCTTGTACGGTGCCTGTGTGTTTGATTTGAGAAAGGTGTCTTTCTGCACGGCGAGGCCTTCGTACCTATAAGCTCGTTAGCTAACCCGCTAGCTAACCAGCGCCGCTGTTTTCAGTTGTTTGACATTATTTTTTAAGTTTCTATCTAGCACAGATAATATATTGTATTTGTTAGACTTTAGTGTATACCCCCCGAGTTTGTGCATGTAGCTAAATAACGAAATTAGTTGTATTCACGTCCGTAGCTAACTGCATGTGAAGGGGGCGGGACGGCGGTCTTCTGGTTCTTATCTTACAATAAATAAATGCCTACACTTGAAGTAGTTGCTATTGGCCGTTACTAACATGGATTATTTTGTTTAAGTATGCATAACTGCCTTGCATATATTTTTTTAGTGAGCAATGCCTTGTCGTTCAGCGATTCAACACCGTTGCATTGATCTTATGAAAAATAGTTTCAGATCACTGTCGTATATTTTCTTAATCAGTTATGAATAAATAATATCTTAAAATGAGCTACGGCTGATCCAAGTGTTTGACTTGTGTGTTTCTATAGGACATGGCTGCCGCTGAGGTGAACGGTAGTTCTGCCCCGGCAAAGGAGGAGGAAGAGCCGATGGATGTGACAGCAACACATACCGAAAACTTCCAGACGCTCATCGATGCTGGGCTTCCTCAGAAAGTGGCAGAAAGTTTAGATAACATCTTCCAGACAGGTGAGGGTCAAATCCTGTCCCTCAGCTATAAAATACCAAATCTCACCTCTAATTGTGCATTTGAAGTACAAATGTGACCATGTTTTTTCAAATCCAGGCTTGGTGGCCTATGTGGATCTGGATGAGAGGGCCATTGATGCACTTAGGGAGTTTAATGAGGAAGGAGCCCTTACTGTGCTTCAGCAGTTCAAGGAGAGTGATCTGTCCCATGTACAGGTAATGACATCACCTCTGCTGCACAGAAGAGTTTCTAATTTTACACTTAACCTTAAATTACTTCAAGCTATGTCTAATGTATACCTCCTTTTCTCCCCTATAGAATAAAAGTGCTTTCCTTTGTGGTGTAATGAAGACTTACAGACAGAGAGAAAAGCAAGGAAGCAAAGTGCAGGAGTCCACCAAGGGCCCAGATGAGGCTAAAATAAAGGTACACGGATTTCGCATAACTATTATAAAGAAGGCTTGTAGAGCAGAAGTTTATACTTGGTTGATGTTTTTCTTCAGGCACTGTTGGAGAGGACAGGGTACACTTTGGATGTTACTACAGGGCAGAGGAAGTATGGCGGTCCCCCACCTGAGGAGGTGTTCAAAGGCACACAGCCAGGGATTGGAACTGAGGTAAGAAAGTATAACCAATTTGCCAGGGTCATGTGCCACTTCTTTGAGACCTAATGACCCATTAATATTTGTACTTGACAATTGTTTCCATCGTTGTGTTTCAGGTGTTTGTTGGAAAAATCCCCAGGGACTTGTATGAGGATGAGCTGGTGCCACTATTTGAGTCCGCTGGTCCCATCTGGGACCTCAGGCTAATGATGGATCCTCTCTCTGGTCAGAATAGGGGTTATGCCTTCATCACATACTGCAATAAGGATGATGCACAAAAAGCTGTGAAGCTTGTAAGTAGATTGAAAAAGCACCACAACATAGTAACTGACTATAAAAAGTTTTATGCATGTGGTAGTTCCATTGTTTGACTAAAGCAAAGTATTTGCATCTAAAATTAGAGTATTACTTAAATGACAGTTGAATCTAAATTATTTATGACTTATTTATTTATTTTCAGTGTGATAACCATGAAATCCGCCCTGGCAAGTACTTGGGAGTGTGTATATCTGTTGCAAACAATCGCCTGTTTGTAGGATCAATCCCAAAGAACAAGACAAGAGAAAGTATATTGGAAGACTTTGGCAAAGTTACAGGTCAGTTTCACTAGCACATTGGTGGATCTTTTAAGTCAAATAAAATATATAAATGAGATAAAATCTAGTACAACATTGCACTTTTTGAAGTTAGAGGTGTGTTGTATGTTTCAGAGGGTCTTCAAGAGGTGATACTGTACCACCAGCCAGATGACAAGAAGAAGAACCGTGGCTTCTGTTTTCTGGAGTATGAAGACCACAAGTCGGCAGCACAGGCCCGTCGTCGACTAATGAGTGGCAAAGTCAAAGTGTGGGGAAACCCTGTGACTGTGGAGTGGGCTGACCCTGTAGCTGAGCCAGACCCAGAGGTCATGGCGAAGGTAAATAACTGACATTTCATCTTTTTCTCCTCAAAACAGGTAGCATGCTGTGTATATCCGTCTACATGGTGATTTTGTTTTTGTCTACATAGGTGAAGGTGCTCTTTGTCAGGAAGCTGGCCACAGCGGTGACTGAAGAGCTCCTTGAAAAGACCTTCTCTCAGTTTGGGAAACTAGAGCGTGTGAAGAAACTGAAAGACTATGCTTTTGTTCATTTTGAAGAAAGGGATGCTGCTGTAAAGGTGTGTGCATTTTATTTATTGTGGCCATTCATCTTAACACTCATTTGGCAAGTGATACAAATCTAATAAAATAAACTACTTAAAGGTCCTATAAGCTCAGTAAAACACGAAAACAAAACCAAAATTAAAGAATAAATGGAAGCTATCTGTGCAGTCTTGCTGCTACTTGTTTATCTGAGAGACTATTTTTATATTCTTTTCTGGGCATAAAATTTCCATCCTGTGGAAATGTCAGAAATCAGGTGAAGTATTTGGCATAGGTAATAATTTATGCAAGTTATTGTATAGGGTTGTTTTTTGTTTTTTTTTCTTAAAGGCAATGGATGAGATGAATGGGAAAGAATTGGGAGGAGAGGAAATCGAGATCGTCTTGGCAAAGCCCCCAGACAAGAAGAGGAAAGAGCGCCAAGCTGCCCGGCAGACCACCAGGAATGCAGGGTGAGACGGGGGGGACGTGACTCATCAACTACTTGATTTATTACAGGTTATGGAGTTCAGTAAATGAAACACTGCTTTTCCCTCTGTAGGTATGACGACTACTACTACTACCCACCTCCACGTATGCCACCACCAGGCCGAGGCAGGGGCCGTGGTGGCCGAGGGGGTTATGCGTATCCCCCAGATTACTATGGCTATGAAGATTACTACGATGACTACTATGGCTACGACTATCATGACTACCGTGGTGGCTATGAAGACCCTTACTACGGGTATGAAGATGTGTACAGCATGAGGGGCCGTGGTACCCGTCCTAGCAGGGGGGGGCCTCCTCCACCTAGGGCTCGTGGAGCACCACCAGCAAGAGGCCGGGGGGGTTACGCTCAAAGAGGGCCACCCCTCGGTGGTCCGAGGGGTGGCCGTGGAGGGCGCGGAGCCCCTTTCCAGCCACAGAGGGGCCGCGGTCCTCGTGGGGCCCGGGGCAATCGTGGGGGCAACGTCGGCGGAAAGAGGAAGGCAGACGTGTTTAACCAGCCTGACTCCAAGCGCCGCCAGACCAACAACCAACAGAACTGGGGGTCCCAGCCCATCGCCCAGCAGCCCCTGCAGCAAGGGGCCGACTATTCCGGTAACTATGGTTACAGTAATGACACCATGGAGTTTTCACAGGATTCTTATGGGCAGCAGTGGAAGTAGATGCACCAAAAGGTATTTGGCAACAAAAAAAGAGAAAAACAACAAAAAAAAGAGAAAATAACAGGAGATTGGCCACAATTTTTTGATTGACTTTTTATCCTTCATCCCTCATGAAAAAAAATCTGTATATATCTCAGAAAAAATGGACAGACCCCAGAATTGGCTCAAGATGATTGGCTGGAAAGCCTTTTGGCTGAAGAAGTGAACGTAACCGTTGTGGTGAATCATTTCTTACTCCTGCGGTTACATTGGGACATGTCTTAAAATACACACCAAACATTTTTATTGTTACTTGATGTTCCTGATTCTTTTAAAGCCAACAATGAACATTCACAAAAAAGTGGACATTCATTCTCAAAAGTCTGAAAGGACATTAAATAATGGTATTGCCTTGCAGGAAGTTTTTGTCCATGCCCCTTTCCTCCTCTCCCCTTCTTGTATTCCCTTTATTTGTGGTTTTTCATAGTTGCTTAGGGACATGCTTGTAAATAAATGCATATGGTTAGAGCTTCTTACTTCATTTTTTGCAATGGTGGAGAAAAGAATCCACAGGAAGGAAGAAATCAAAGTTTTGTATGTTTAAAGTGTATGCCTAGCATTTCTAGAAGTAGACCAGTTGTGTTTTTTAAAACTGATACCATAACTTCCTATGTTTTCTTTGAACTTGCCCAATAGAATTTGGTTTGGCTTACCTTAAGAGCCATAGCAGTTTGTTCTCTGATGGTCTTTGTATTTATAACTTTTACGTTTGTTCCGTTTCAATAAAACTCAGCTGAGCATCAGTCAATTGTCAGATACTCAAATTCAGTGTTGTCATTCAGTATTTGATTTTTAGCTCAATTCCAACATTTGGATGATCATCTTCTTTTCCAAGTCAGATATTTTTCTTCAAAGGATAATTAAAAGACTGAAATCAGACAACGGGAAAAGAGAACATGAAAGGTGTTTGGGTGATTTAACAGGATTTTAACCCTTTCTTTTCCAGTGCATGTAACACAGACTGCACTTAGAAGCCATATAGTAAACACGACTGCAACACCAAGCACAAATCATGTGATTTGACTCTTTGCCATTACCCCAGATTGCCCCTGTTTTTCAGTGTTTGCAGATGTAGGTTTTTATGACATTCTGCACACATTTGCCCATATGCTTGTTTTCATGACACAGAAGAAGAGTTAAAACACTGAAAATCAATCCTTAGTAAAGTCCCCCCTCTATTTCTGCATAATTGTATGAACTATTCATGAAGAAATGATCTGTATTATGTTAAAGTTGTAGAATGACAATTTTATGATAGTGGGAATGTAGTAAAGTTATTTTCTGCCACAGCAAACATATTAAAGATCATAAATATCTGCCTATTCACTCTACATATTTAAGTACATTAATAGTTGTCATATGAATATATGTAAGTTTGTTGTTTTGTTGTTTTTTTTTTTCGTCTTGATCTACTGAATCATACTCCGCACTCTGTTTCCACCTGCATATAAGAGGACAATCTTGGATAATGGTAAAATGTCAGCCGCAGTCTTGATACTGACAATCTTAAAGATTAGAGAAACACATTTGATGTTTGACTGGAAAGGTTTAAATAATTGTCTCTTCTATTCAGTTGTTTCCTATTCATTTTTACTCACATCTCAACCATCTCCTTTTGAAGCAACCATGGATCGCAACTTCCAAAGGGTTAAAATTCTTACAATTTGTCTCAACAATTTTCTCATCTGTCAGAATTGTTTCCCATTAGTGTTATTAGCATCTGCCTTTTAGTACCATGGTATCATTGTATTTTGTTTCATGTGTCTGTCCTCTTATTCCAACCTGCCTAGGTGGAGAAGCATTGAGAGCGGCACCAGTAGAATGAGGAACTCACCTGAACGGTACTCGAGGGTGAGCTAGCCTTGCACAGAGTACTGTCTCCTCTCCTGTAGCTCATTGTAATCACTGGAGAAACACTAGCCATAATTTTACAGTGTTTTTTTTTTGTTTTATTACTAATATCCTGTACTACAAAGAATTATTTTATTAGGTTTAAATCTAACTTTTGCAGGCTTTGAAGAACCCAAGTCACTAAAGCTGACTGAAGAATTCTTGTTAAAATGAGAATTAATTGTTGCATCCAGATAATTCAGGGGATTTAGAAAAAATATGTGCATATAATTTTTCATAAGGCATACATTTGCAGTAAATGTCTGTGTAGACTGGATTTATCCAGACAGAAGGCAGACGGTCATCAATTGGATAAGCATATAAACCCCAAAACCCAGTAAACACCTGTCGCCTTGTTTCGGCCCTAGTGCAACACAATCACCTGAGCTCAGTTTACATTCTGTGAATGGAGCGGGGCGGAGGATATTTCCATTCCTACACCACTAGAGGTAGCAGTTCCACTGCAGCACGACTAGATGATCCCATTGTTCCTTTGGCCGACGCTCCATGTATGAGTCCTTTTTCAGAGTGACAACGGTGTTCAGTCATAGCTAGATAATACCGATACGCACTGTTTTTCAAATGTATGCAGGCTGCAGTGGGAATGAGAGACTAAATGTTGATAAAACAGGCTAATGTTGGAACAATGGACGTCCCTTAAACTGATGGCTTTACTCATTAATGCCACAAGATGGCAGTAGGTGGCCTGCACTGTTAAGACTAAACAGGTAAGATCTGATGCAGGGAGTGTGCCAGTAAGTTGTTAGGTGACACGCATACATTATTATTTTTGAATTTTTTTCACTTCTTCTAGTGCTGGAATGTCCTTAAACGGCTTCTCATGTCAGAACTGTGTCTTTATATGTTGCCTCTTGTCACCAGGCAGTAAGGGAGCTGCCCCATCCATGTGAATGAGTTCACAGATATGGAAGGGATCAGTCGGTAAGATTGTTGCTTATCTAACCTAAGACTGAGTTTGCATTTTAAAATTTTTAGAATACATACCTTATGACCCTGTTTACCTGCCAGAGCCACTAAGATCTGTAAGTTCTTTTCAGAATTGTTAAAATGCAAACATTGATGTGTTACAGATAAATGTTATACACTTCGTCAGTGTGGTACATTGGCTGTCTTTCTATCATATTGCTGATTCTTAGAATCAGATTTTATTAACGTGCCCTTGTCTGTCTGACTCCTCTGTAGCTCTAAGGCAGGTGGCTGCTTTCCACAGAGGGCTCTATGACTCAGCCTCCATCACAATGGAGGTTGCACAAGAACAAGGTCCAAAATCCTGAGGAATGTTGTGGCCTAACATTTTGCAACTCAGCAAATGAAAGAGGTGAGAAATGACAATAAGTTGCTTAAAGGTTTTTTTTGTTTTTTTTCCAACTAGAGTAAATTTCTTAATTTGATCACAGATTTTTTTAGCGTAATCTAGCTCAATGACTTATAACCATTTGTCATGGAAATGTTGTGTATATTAAAATTGCCTTTTTTTATGCACTACAGAAGCCTAGGAGGCAACAAATGGACATTTCCTTACAACAGTCTACTACCTCCTTGTATCAAGGTGTAAAGTAACAGGTTCAAGAACCACAAATGTTGAGGGGAATATATGACTGTTTCTGTGATTTTATTTTATTTTATTTTTTTTTTTATATAAAAAAAAATATATACCCAAATAAATGTGTCTTTGTGTTTACATATTTGCAGATTTTGACATTTCTGGGAATGTCATTTAGCATGGTGTCACCTGTGAGGAGGTTCTGTTTTAGTAACACTTATTTTTAGCTCAATTGCTCTTTCATAGCTTATTATGAAAGGGGCAGAGCTGACAGCATATCTATAGTGAATGATCACATGGTGTCTCATAGCACAGCTAACAGGCTGGCATCTCACCAATACTACCAGACAAGAGGGGAGCTAGACTCGTGAGGATACCAATAGATGTAACGGCCGTAATACTGCTGTATTGGCATATTATTGTTAGTATGTTATTGTTGTATGCCTACACACACGGGGTAAAACTGTCGTATCAAGCAAGATTATCTGAATATACATTTGTAAAAACCAGTGTTGAAGATCAGGGGTTAAATAAACCTTTAGCATCTGAGCATTAGGGCTGGGTGATGCTGCAAATTTTGGTATCAATTTGATAACTAAACACTGAGTATGACTGATACTTTTTAGTTGAAATTTCATGATCATTAAGTAATTTTTGTTTTTAGTTAGTCGATAGTGATTATGGTCATTACATAAAACGCTGCACAGCGATTTTAGGCAAATGAAACCATTTTTATTAAATTGTAACCAAAAAAAAAACTGGAGCAATGATGAAGTGTATTTAAATTCTTAAAACCCTCCTAATCAAACGGAGGTTGTAGATACTTCATTGATCAACCCACGACTACACCAACAAAGTTTTTGTGGGCTTTTAAGTCTATTATTTGAGTGGTGGGCTTTAAACTACTTTGGGAAGAATGAGACTTAAACTCAAGTCCATTTGATACCGCGTGTGCATCTTACCAGACAGAGCTATTGAGACAACTGTAAAGACACTCTTAAGGTTTTACTCTTCTTTGGGTGGGAGACTTAAAAACAATGCAAGACTTGAACCAGTCCTTGATGTCAGCAGATCAGCATCTTACTACTGTAGCAAATATTACGTTAACTGATTTTTCAAGATTTTATGTTTCCATGTTGGATGGTGGATCTTTTGAGTAGTGAAATTTGAATTCTGGTTCCTCATTTACAGTCTAAGAATGTCATCCATACAAGCTACTGAGCTCGACCTTAAGCTTATTCTTGGAGGTTGTATGTCTCTACTATGGGTGGTGAAGATGGAAATGTTTCGTAGTAAACTTTAAAACAGTCTTCTATATTTGGGCTTTGAACCCTGGTCACTGTGTTGGCATCTGACACCCTGGGCCATGAAAAAAACCTGAGAATTATTTGACTTGTACTATACATAATGGATGGTGGACTACATTTAATTGTATGGCCATGTATTTATTCATAAAAGCACATAGTTAATCCAAAGGTTATGTCCAAATAGAGAAGACAAGAATAAGTGACATTTTACAGAAAATATATCATTAACTGAGCATAAAAGTAGTGGTCTAGAACCACTGTCATGGTTTTTATAGAGACTGAACTTTCAAGAGGGTCATTTCTGATGCTGCTGAATTATTACACCAGCCAAACGAACAATAGACTTAAAAAATAAATAAAATCAACTATCACAACTCGGCAACACTACAGATCCAGATTAATGAAAGCAAACTGGTCTGATTCAAGATTTTCTCATTGTCACAGAAGACAACGAAATTATGTTTGAAGCATCAACAGCGCCTCTAATATAAAAAGTGCCCCGAAAACGAAAAAATAAAAACACCAGCAATGCATTGTCCAGCTCATACCTATTGTACCAGACACATAATGGTAAAAAATACTGAATTGTGAATAATAAATTTTTACAGCCAACACATATGTTGACAAAGCATAGGTGTAAGTGATAAAATGCATTTGTATTTCTTTATATAATGATATACAGGGTTTGTATGATTTCATCCAAACTAACTGATGCACTGCACAGTAGTTGCACTAAGGATGCAGATTCGAGGCTACTACACATTCCCTTAGATAAAGACTTCATGACCAGAACCTCAGATGATACACCACATATTGCAAACTACTTTTAAAATTCAAGGCCCAGATTGGAGTGCACAAAATCTGAGGTAAAACGCCACTACAGAAGTCTTATTAAATATAGGTGGTATAGATGTAACTGTATTATATTGTAATATTAAGATGTAGGACCTTTAAAGTGAATGGAGCTAACTGGTGGATACAAGATTTCCATTCATAAAAAACACTTAATGCTTGGTTTTATTACGGGCAGAAAAGAAATAAGTAAAACCAAATGAATGTTTCTGCAGCCACCAGTGGAATTTCAGTTATGTAACAAATACAAAATTGGCTGTAAATCTTCAGTATAATGCTTTTCAATGTACACATACACACATATTACACTGAACGTCATCCACTCCGGTACCACTGCATCCAGATGTCCTTGTAAACTAAAGGACATGACGCATGGGCACACAAAACCATCGTAAATGCATATTTGTTATGGCGAAATGCTACTTGTATCATTTGTTTCAGCCTTTACATTAATTTCTCTTCAACTATGAGTGTGAAGGTTCTCTACTCATGTTTGTATCGGTTTTGTTCCATACATGAGGCAAATGTTGAACTCCAAAGATCACAAGCTCACGCGTAATCCCAATAAATCTACTGCAATTATCTTCCTTTATCAATATTTTAGTATTTTTATCACTGAATTTTAATGTAATTGCTTTTAATTTGAATTTGAATATGAACAGCGGAAAAGGTTTTTAATTCCTCTTCCTGTTGTTTCAAAATAAACGGGCGAGCAGTAACTTAAAATAGGTATTTTTCCGTTGTCTTATTGAACGTGCAGTTTTTTTACCGTTGTTGACTTAAATACTTCCATATAAAGGCTTTATGTTAGCCAATGCGCACGTTATTATCGAAATATCGTTGATAAATGATTATAATAACAAATTCCTATTCGTACTTTTACTTTGTTAAATGTGCCGGACGATCACGTGGTGTCCTACGTCATATGTAAACCAGGGTTAAGATGGCGTCTGCCGGAGGAGAGCCCTCTACTCAAAATGTGTCTGATGAATTATTTCAAAACTTTTATACGGAGGTACGGTAAAGCCTTAGATAAATATGTGCTGTTGCAGTCTTTACTATTGTTAAGTTGGCAGAAGTCAGTTTATTTAGTGGCCCTTACGTTTATCAACCGTGAGGCCTCGTAGACCTGAGCATCAGCTAACATTAAGCTAACATTCGCCAAGCTGCTGTGCTTTAATGAATCTGGCGGCATGAAAGAGTTCCGAAGATCCGTCACGATTAATGATTTTAACGGAACCAGCCACGTCTTAAAAACCCAAATGTCATGTCCATAATGTTAATTAATGATTAGATGTTTTAGTCCCGTTTCAGCTGCAACGCATACTTTGTAAAAAAAACTCTAAACCTATTATCCATTTGTTGTACTAGCAATTAGGTATATGTTTGGAAATCATGTGAGGGGGGGATACATAGGACAAAACAGAATTATTTACGTAGAGGTTTTACGTGAGCATGTCGGTTTTTTACATTCTAGGTAACAAGTAAATATTAATTAAAGATGTATGAAATTTCAAAATATCTTTTTAGAGTTTTCACTGTTACAATGTTTAGTTCATCTAATCTTCCAATCTAAAGTCTTTTTAAATTATTTGTATAGGTGGCCATTTACATTTCTTAATGTAGAACTTTACATATAAAGTAAAAAGGTATAGATTAAACAGGTTTTATGGTTATGAGTTTATGGTGAGCGACATCAGGCTCACCATAAAGATGCATAGTAACTGCCTCACATTTTCCTGATGAATTCTGTTTTTGTTCGTCTACTTCTCAACAGGTGAAGCAGATTGAGAAAAGAGACTCAGTGTTAACTTCTAAGCAGCAGATAGACAGACTGCTCAGACCGGGTTCATCATACTTCAACCTCAACCCTTTTGAGGTAACATGGCATGCCCACATTTGTCTATTGTCAGATTTGAATTTCTATTAGTATTATTTGCTCTGTTAATGAGTGATGAAAATGCCTGTCATACAGAAACTGGAGCCTTAATGGTAAATGATGAAAAATGGAGAGGAATTGTGCTGAAGGAAATGCAAAAACAAAAATCATATTTGTTGTGGTTGTACATCTTTGTGTTTTTGTGCATTGAATAATAAGTGATGGATTTTTGTTGGAGTCTGCACTAAAGAAGCATGCTCCCTTACTTCTAGAAAATTAGTTTTAGCAGATTTGTTCACTTGAAAAAAATCACAAGGCTTCATTGATGTCAGTATGTTGGGACACATGTGATACACTGCCTTCATCACATAATTGCAGCTCCTCAGATTTGGATGTTGCACTTGATATTACAATTACCATTAGTTGTTAGTCCTGGATGTTAACTTCATAAAGTTATGAAAAGTAAACAACACATTTGGGAACCAGGGCTGTGCCGCCATACTAAAATGTGATTAGTAGGTAATGAAATTGTCTTTTTCTGTGCATTTTATAAATTTGCCTAACATAAGCTTAACAATATTTTGTTTATGAACAAACAAGACACTGTATTTTCTCTGCTTTGAACATTGAAACATGATTAAAACATACATGTCTGCACCTACTACTGGAAAATATTAGGAAGGAAATTGCTGATCTTGTCAAGGTAAAGTGGGAATGAGATGACATTTAAAGTACTGTTGAATCTTGACAGTTATCTGAAAATAACACCAGTTAGCTCCAAAAATGGTTCTAAGATGATTCTGCTGTAACCATCATATTAATATATAGTTGCATGGTTTTTCGGAAGACGACTGGCAAATCACTTTTAACGTGGTCCTTTAGAAGTAAAACACTGTCTGCTTTTACCATTATGTCTTCAGTGAACAACTTCATTTACTGTTTTGTATCTGAAGACTCATGCTTTCATATAATTCTATTAAATTTCCAGGTGCTGCAAATAGATCCTGATGCAACAGATGATGAACTGAAGAAAAGATTCAGAGCGGTAGGTAAAACAGTCTGCAGTGGGTTTTTATGTCATAATGCAACAGTAAAGTAAGTCTGAAGACGTTTTGGGTTTTCCGTAACTTTTGTGCCCTTAACTTTGCAGTTGTCTATATTGGTCCATCCAGACAAAAATCAGGATGATGCAGACAGAGCACAAAAAGCCTTTGAAGGTAAGCACATATTTTATTATAGCTGTTGTTGTTTTATGTCACTATCATTAAATATGCACTGTTAATTATGGTGTGTAATGTTGTGCAATGCCATCCTTCAGTAGAGCTGCAGAAGTTAACATTGGCCTGTTTATCTTTATTTTAGCTGTTGACAAGGCATACAAACTACTGCTGGATCCCGAACAGAAGAAGAGAGCCTTAGACGTCATCCATGCAGGAAAGGAATATGTGGAGCATATGGTCAGTGGTCACCACATTCCCACTGGGAAGCCATTTGGGAATATTTGTACCATGTTGCTAAACTGTCCTCAACTTGGTATTATTCTTTTTTATCTCAACAGGTAAAAGAAAAAAAGAAACAGCTGAAGAAAGAAGGGAAATCACAGTATGTGGAGGAGGACGACGAAGAAATGGTAAGAAGGGACTAAAGACTATTCTACACATAACAGTGGAGTGCACTCTGAAGTAAATAAGGAAATGTTTGTGTTACATCAAATTGTTTAAAAAAAAAAAAAGCTGTTTGGCAACTTGGAACACAATGGAAAACTTGATTGCATTTAGAACCAAAACTATATTGTGAGAAATTAATGTTGAAGTAGATATAGTATTTATAATTTTGTGAAGAGAATATGGCTTCAAAGCAAATGATTTTCAAAGAGTTATAATGAACTTGTTGTTTTTAATCACTAATAAATTGAATCTCAAAATAAAAAAATCGATGAGACGTACATACTGATTTAAAAATTCTCGTATTTTAGTTCAGGTAAAATCAGATTTAGTCTTGTTAGAACTCATTGATAATATGACTTTGTTTTTCAGTTTAAGCAGGCTGTGTACAAACAGACAATGAAGCTTTTTGCTGAGCTTGAAATCAAGAGGAAGGAAAGGGAAGCAAAAGACATGCACGAAAGGTAAACAAGTCTCTACAGTATTTGGTTCTTTGTTTAAATGAGTCATGAGATATTTGATCAGTGAAAAAAGGTGAATAATCTTTCTGTAATTTGCATACATCAGAACATCATTTCTCATTTAATTTTCCATTTTACAGAAAAAGGGCAAGAGAGGAAGAAATCGAACAAGCCGAGAAGGCCAAGCGAGAGAGAGAATGGCAGAAGAACTTTGAGGTTTGTGATTATCACTGACTACAAATGGTAGAATTAAGGCTTTATTGTTGGCATTCTGCTGAATATTTTCAATATCTCTCAGGAAACACGAGATGGCCGCGTGGACAGTTGGAGGAGTTTTCAGGCCAAAGGCAAGAGTAAGGAGAAAAAGAACAGGTCATTTCTGAAACCTCCTAAAGTGAAGATGGAGCAGAGGGAGTGATGCTGTAAAATGGGACTTCGCTAGAAAATAATCCAGTTTATAACAGTCCGCCTCAGTGTAACCCCCACCTCAGCTGTGTAGTCTTCATCACAAGATCGCTTCAGGAAACACATCAGAAGACAGCCTCCTCTTCATCCCGACCCTGACAAACGTAGTTTTGTACTTGGTTTTTCTAATGTACATATTTGTGATCTGAATCCTGAGATCAAACCTGCCTCATGTGAGACAAACAAATGATGCATCTTCCACATCTGTAACAGAGTTTTTTTGTTTGTTTTTTTATTTTTTAAAAACAAAATAAAGCTTGGTCTGAACAAGCCTACTTGCTGTGGTGTACAAAGTTTAGAGTACAACTTGTATAAAAATCAAATATATTATCTTTAGGATCAGGTGAAATGTATGTGGCATTATAGCCATGTAAGTGATCTGGTTTACATGGAGTACCTTTAAATGTGCAGGGTGTGTGGAATATTCTGAACGGGCTGAATCAAAAATTGTCTACAGCACAAGTGTGCACTCAAAAGTATGAATGGACATTATCTTTTAGTTATTATTAGTTCTGCATGTCTTAATGTATTAATGACTACTGTCAATAAAAAGAAATTAAAAAACCAAACCGGTGCTTTGCACATAATTTTCCCAGTGTAAATAAAAATAATAATGCAAACATTCACATTATTCCACAAAATAAAACAAGCTCAGAAGTAGGTATTTTGAATAAATATTTTTACTTCATAAAAATGCTTGTTGAAAGTTACATTACAGTGCAATACATAATTGTCAAGTAAACTTTTCCTAAAAAACATCTTTGAAATAATACAAAGATTGTTTTTGCCATTTCATTAGATAAAAAAAGTCTTCAAGTCACTTTTCCCTTTAATTGGGATCTAATAATAAATAATACATTTTATTTAAAGGTGCCTTTCAAAGCTCGCAAGGACACCATAAAGAATCAGGATAAGATCAATAAAACAATATTATACACAAGATTATACACAGACAAGAGAATGGAGTAAATAGAAAATAAAAGGAGGAGTTTGTGTCTGGAGTGGATTATGTCGGCTAAACCAGTTCGAACTGCAGAGTTTTGAAAGAGATTAAGATTGTTTTTAGAATCCAGTTGTCTTTAAGGTCTGACCTCACATCATTCTGCACTGATCTCCTCTGGCCCCATCAGCCCCACCCTATCAGTTCGTCCAGACTCAGACCCTGGAAGGCTCCAAACAGGGACTCATCCTTCACTGCTGCTGGTTTTCTGGTCGAGGTGGTCTGCTGCAGATGGAGGGAACACTATGAATGATGGGATTTGGAAACTGACAAAGAGCAAAAATCACATTTTGTATTGAAGCTTCTTACCCTTGGGAGGCAGTGGTGGCTCCTGAAGTGAGTTCTTCTCACCGTTCTTTCGGCGTTCTTCTTGGCCAGGATGGCTTGTTGTCGCTTCCTTTGGAAAAGAGCACAGGGTAACATTAGACACAGCACATGGTCAAGCAGCTTAGTCACGTGAGGAACAGCCTTATCCCTGTGAATAAGCCTATGATAAGTCTGTCTGGAATACACAGAGTTCAGACCACGCTGAACTTCCATTCTGAACTTCATTCAAAGTCAACCATGAAGGAACTGGATGGTAAATGACACTTAAAGTGTTAAACTCATTCAGGACCTGACAGTAACTAACCTGAGCAATGGTAGAAGAAGCATCAAATCATTTACTCGAGTAAATGTAACAATACTACACTGGGAACATTCTATTACAGGTACAAGATCTGTATCAGAAACATGGACTTTGGAAGTTTGAAAAATATAAGTAACAATGACATGTTCTGTCTTATGAATGTTTATGTTAATTACAATAATAGATGTTTATAGCATCCAGTGTGAACATCAAATCACTCAATATTCTACTTTTTTTTTTTTTTAATGAATTCAGAGAAAACAGCCATGTCTCTGCTCTGATCCAAGAACATTTTCACTTGTTCCATTGGCAGATTTTTTTTATTTTTTGCTTGAATTAAGCAAAAAAAAAATAAATCTGTGAAAAGTGAAAATGATCTTGGTAAGATTTCTTGAAATAAGATTTTCCAGATCTATTTTCTAAAAATAGGTCCTTTATATCTTACTGAAAAGTTACTCTTTAGGTGATTATGTCTTATTTTCATTTGGACTAGAAATGAGAAAAATACACACAGGAAAAAATCTAAATCTTACCAAATGTATTTTGTCTCAGTTTGAGTCCAAATATCTCATCACACTTAAAATAAGACAGAATCACCTAAAGAGTAACTTTTCAAGGAAATATAAAGGACTTATTTTTAGACAATAGATCTGGAAAATATTATTTTTTTTTTTTACTTGTTTTTAAAGGGGCATTTTTTTTCCACTGCACTTGGTAAGATTTAGATTTTTTCCAGTTTTCTCCAGATGTTACATTTACCGTGGTACGTCTCAGAGCTTTGTCAGTGTTCGTACCTCTCCCTCTTGAGCTCATCCTGGTAAACTCGGAGCCAGGAGTCGGGGACCTTCTGGCTGCTGCAGGGGAGGCTCCTCCTCCTGCCGATGCTCATCCTGCGGCTGAAGCTGCTCCTGCGGACAGACTGGCTCCTCTTGGACCCTCTTTTGTTGCTGGCTTTGCTGGTTCCAGACATACAGCTGGTGAACTGCTTCAGGGGTGAACTCAGCGACATGAGGGAATCCATCTCCACAGCTTGTGTTGATGAAAAGTCAGCACTGTTGTCTTTAATTTACACCAGGAATGGGTCTGTCACCTGTAGATGAAAACACACAGCATTAGTTAGAAATAAAGAAAATAGCTGCACAAAATCTGCCTGAATTTGCAGTTAGAGCATCTTGACTCGTCCTTCCAAACATTATTTTTCCAATACAAAGAAAACATAAACAGTTAAATAACAATGGGACACACCTGCAAGTGATTCCTGCTGTAGAAGAGATGATAAGGTGTTTTTGTTTTTTTTTTATCCAAGCATCAGTGTGAACTTCCTGTTTGCTCCATTGCTTCTAGTCTTTGAATGCATCGTCTCTGACAGTTTGCCCTTATGGGGATTTGACTGATGACCTCTCACATGCTCAAACAGGATTATCTGAAGACGCAAGAGTCGTTTATCTCATTACAAGACAACCTCCACAAGAGTACAACTGCTTGTTTACAGATCAACCACAGAAGTATGCGTCAGTAACTTTTCTTTACAGGTAAAGGTAAGACTGCAAATACAGGACCTGCTCTTGTTATTTAACTTTTTCTTTCAATTCTGGTATAAAGCTCCTGCGTAATAAATGTGAATGTATTACTAGATGAGCTCATTTGGTGATAGTTAAAAAGGTGGACAGCTGGAGCACAGACAGACTCAAAGGTGGATGATGACGCCTGATGACGCAGACAGGGTTTCCATCTATTCGTCAATGAGCCTTTCATTGATGGGCAACACTAAGCACTTAAGATGAATGACTCATTACATTCATTGATCCAATAGTTACACAAAAACCGAGCCGAGAAAGTCTAAACTTGATTTACTCTTCAAGTTAAGATGATAAAATACATGACAGATGTAAAATGAAATGAAAACAAAAAGAGTAAATGTACAAAAATGTTTCTATGAATGGAGCTAAAGTGGGAATAAAGCCAGATTTCCAACCAAACTACACTGAAATCAAAAAAAAGTTATTTGGTTTTTTTTTTTTATTGTTTTTACTTTATATTATTATTTCAGTTATATCATATTTTTTAAATTGTTTTCCCCCTATGTATTGTTTTTTTCTGGGGAGGTATTCACATCATCTTCTCCTGCACAATAATGTTTGAAAATTGCTTTTTGTTTTTTTAATTTCCTCTTGCTGTTTATGATGTGCAAATAAAAAAAAATAAATCGCAACTAAATGGTAAAAGCACTGTCGGTTAAGCCTTCAGTCCAGTATTACAGGATACTTTAATACCAAGTAATTCAAGTATATTCCTGCTAAAGATCCTCCAAGAAAATAAGAAGGAATTAGGACATCCGGTGAGATACATGAAACAATAGCCTGGTGTGAGTGACAGATGGGGAGGCTTACACGACGATGCGTGATCCACCTGCTGGAGCAGATCTCACTCACATATAAACAGGTTTTCAGGTCAGGCCTTTTTTTAAATGTATTTACAAAATTAGCTTTCGACAGATGCTCGTTGCTATTAAATGTCAACAGGAAGCATAAGATACACGTGATTTTCAAAATACTTCATTAGATCTGTTTGAGAAAAGTCCAATAAGCTGAAACATCCAACACGTATTTATCATGTATCAATGAAATGCAAGATGAGGATGGAACTTACTGTTGGAGATACTTAGTATTTATTATTAGGAACAACTGGTGAGGACTGAGAATTTCAGGTCAATTTACAAATGCATTTATTGATTAAAACCTTTAAACAGGTTTGTGTTCCTCTGACCTATGCACTGCAAAAATCTAAATCTTACTAAGTGTATTTTTCTCATTTCTAGTCTAAATATCTCATCACACTTAAAATATCACCTAAAGAGTAACATTTCAGACCTTATTTTTAGACAACAGCTCTTGAAAATCTTCTTTCAAGAAATCTTACCAAGATAATTTTCATTTGTTCCATGGGCAGATTTTTTGGCTTAATTCTAGATTTTTTTCATGTAATTCAAGAAAAGAAATCTGCCAAAGGTACAAGTGAAAATTATCTTGGTAAAATTTCTTGAAATAAGATTTTACAGATCTATTGATTAAAAATAAGTTCTTATATGTCACTGAAAAGTTACTTTTTAGGTGATTGTCTTATTTTAAGTGTGATGAGATATTTTGACTAGAAATGAGAAAAATGCACTTGGTAAGATTTAGATTTTTTTCCACCGTGATTGTTCAACAGGTAAAAGTAACAGCACCAGTCTCACTTTGTGTCCATTTCCACATCTTAGTTATAGATGATTTTCCTGCAAATCGTCCACCTAAATAGTAACAAGATTAAACGACAGAACCAGAGGCCAAATGTGACACTGAGAGCACCGTACGCCTTTGGCAAGGAGGACTTAACTTTAATTCTACACAATCATACATATATACAGTTTTATACGCTTTCATTTCATACAAAAAAACAAATCATGTACATGTGTAGGGCTGGGGGCTAAAACTAAAAATAAATACCGTCAACAGGAGGTGTGTGTGGCTCGTTGGCTACGACCAGGAGCTGTGTGCTTAACGTCAATGGACAGACCACAGGTCAGACCATGTCACACATGGAAAAAGGCAGTTTATGTTTATGTCTGAAAGTATCGCTGTGTTTTCATGACTGATGCTGAAGAACTATTAAGAAAGTCACATAGCAAACATTAATGTGTCACCCACACAATCCAAACCCCTACATACACACACTCACACCCAGGAAGTATTGCATAACATAACAGATATATCAATCAATAAGACAGGCTGCCGGGGCCTGTGTGTGTGTGGAGTGTCCATCATCATAATCATCTTATCGGTGAACAGTAACAGACCTACCAACCGGCTAATACAGGAAACAGTCTCCATATAAGGGATAGTCCTTTTGTACATTAAAAAAGAATTAAACATGGAAAATAACACGCAATGCAAGTGCTCACCGAACAAAAATGTAAACAAAAAATTTGAGACGTTTGTCTCTGCTGGAGATACTTGCAATTTGCAATTCTGTAGCTTTGGACATTTCACTTAATATTTTATTCATCTGCCCTCTCCAAAAACATTTTCCCTCTTGTATCTGCCATGTAATAAAAGAAATATACTACATGTCAGTGATTTGACGGTTGGCATTAAAAAAAAACTAAAAAAAAAAAAAAAAAAAAATTGAAGTATTTGCTGATGACATGTTCTTCCACAATTTAGGATTATGAGAATGAGAACTTGATGCGTACACAGCTCTATCTCCTTTCAGCCTTTCCTTAAACTTCAGAATTTGTCCTCCAAAATGGAGCTTCTGATTTACTACAGTAGTGCTTAATTACTTTAAAATGTGACTTATTTTTTCTTACATGCTGATAAAAAAAAAAAAAAAATAGCCCGACGGACGGAAAGGGAAAGTTGGTTCAGAAGTCAAAAGGAAGACAGGAGCTGCATAGAGGGCTACTTTTGGTACAGACAATCCTGTTTCAGATTTTTCTCCTCTGTTGCAGCAGGGATCACCAGAAAAGAGGGCCAAGTCTGGTTGGACTCTTTTCAGTCAATTAAAGATTATATTAGTCTCTCCTCTGCAAAAACATGCCTGATGTGGCTGCAGAGGCTGACCTTAGAGGAGCAGGGTGGAAGAAAGTGTCCATGCTTTAATGACAGAACGACGGGGGGAAAAAAAAATAATCCGAAGCTCCAATTCTCTCAACAGTTCACCTGCTCCACGTATAAAAGACTTAATGTCTGTCATTTAGTCTTTAGAAGCCCGTGGGTCACCGACTGATGTCCCGGTTGCCCTCCCAGTTCTTGCTACCTGCTGCCTCGCCAATCCCTGCATTTGCAAAGAAAGGGTGTTTGAGGGAGTCGGCTAACGCCAGCCTCTTGGTGGGCTCATATTCCAACATGCTCTCGATGAGGTCAAACAGCTGGTGGTGCTCCTCAGACTCGGACAAAAGGTACCGCTGTGAGGGGAAGAAATACACAGTCAGGCTCAAGTGAGATGAAAAACTACAATATATTAAAGACACAGATCATTGAATTTATGTCTGCTTTTAGGAGTCGTATTTTTTTCCCCTCTTACCCTCAGAGGTTTGCAGTTTTCTCTAACGTATTTCCCTGCTGAGGAACTCTCATCCCAGTCTAGACGGCCACGATAGAAATACTTCTGCTTCCTGAGGGGGTTAGAGATATCAATGTGAGAAAAGTGGGTTTGAGAACAGCTGAAACCAAGAGCTGGATTATTTAAGTTATATCATTTAGGCTATTCATTCTCCTTCTATAGTGTTCTTGAGGTTCTGAATTATAGTTGATTTACTGAAACCAGATGACCAACGTCACCTCAAAAAAACAAAACTGGTACAACCCAATCTATGCCTCAAAAATCAAAGTCTCATCTGAATTAGGGATTAGGAGAATCATTACACCTCAGTTTCTATCATGTTTGTCACCTTGTTTTGCGAATCATCCTAGAAGGAACTGGTCCCAGGATTCTCTCCATCATGGCTAAATGCTCCCTGTTGTCATGAGTCTGAAAGAAATACGTATAGACTTAGCACCACTACAGTGTTAAGACCAACATACAAAGCTCACAAATGACACCAGTGGTTAATAAGGCACCACTGCAGGAAGAAGCTGCATTTCAGTAATGGGATCCTCAGCAGTGATGAAACTGGGCCACATAGGAATGTTCTGGTTTCATACATAACATGACACCAAATGGACTTAACTACGAGTTCCACTAAAAATCTGTAAAATTCAAATTATTTCCTGTGAAATCTGATTCATTTCCACCATCCTTAGCTTTAGCCTGATGTTCCTCTATTGCCATCTAGTGTATGGTTTTAATAGTTTACCAAGGATGATCAGATAAAGTGGATATCATGAATTGCGTACAAATAACACACCACTTTTAATTGGAGTGTTATCTGTACACATTATAAGCTTTTTGAGTTTATCTTCATGCCATGTAAAATACCATGTGATCAGCGGTTAGGGTTAGTCTTAGGGTTTGCAGTTACAGACATGTAAACCGGAGATCTTGGCGTACATTGACACACGAGCAAATGGTGTTGAATAACACACGAAAAGATGAATATGCGTACATATAGCACGCCAAATGCCATAAGAACTGGTGTGACATACACCGTGATTTCATGAGATCAGTCTGGGATAGGAGACATCTTTACATTTGTAAGCAAAAGACTGTTGTGCTGTCACTGGTTCCTGAAACTACAATCATGAGGTAAGAGGTAAGAATAAGGTAAAAATAGTCAAACGGTCTCACTGTGTGCCAGAACACAAAGTATTCTATCTGATATGAGCCTGATGTGAAATGTGTTTAGTCCTCTTGGGTATATCAAATGTTGAGATATGCCAACTTGTTGTTGTGACCACATTAACTTCAGGACTAACATACTCTTGTCACTTCAGTTTCATGTACAAATGTATGCTACAGTGTTCTGTCTAAATGTATTATTTTCCTGAAGAATAATTCATTCAGGTGCAGCCAGCAGGGTCATAATGTACCTGAAACAAGGTAAAGCCCAGGTAGTACTCAAACAGGATACAGCCAATGCTCCAGACATCACAGGGATGGCTCCAGCCCAGCTCTAAAGCATTAAAAACACATAGTGAAATCATTAGACTCCTCAGACCCATAAGCCAAACACTGACATCACATGTGAGTAAATGTTTCTGATAATTATCCAGTGTAAATTATAAATGTAGAGCAGACGTGTCCCCTCAACAATCCTGTAGAACAAGGTGAAATGGAAAGATGTTCAGCAGAGGGGTGCATGTTTCAACTAGCAGACCATAGAATGTTCTGACTGAAGCAACATTTTTGGCAAGCAAGAGAAACTGAGATAAAAACACACTAAGCATAGCTGTTCTTATTAAACCTGTTTTAACTCTTGTACACGTGGACATTTTTTAAATGGGCGTTTTTGTTTTTTTGCCTAGGGCTGAAATTGTTCCTCACCAAGTATGACCTCAGGTGCCCGGTAATGCCGCGTGGACACAATGGTGCTATGATGCTCATGGTCGAATGTGGCACTGCCAAAGTCCACCACACGCACGGCTGTGCTTTTAACCGTCCGCTCTTCTCGCTTCTACAAGGAAGAAAAACATGTGCTTCTTAGAACTGCTGAGCTTAATTTGACTTTTTCTATGAGGCATTAGGCAACGTATGCCTCTAAGTGCCAGGTGTGCAATGGAAAATTTGAGTCCGGCTTTCCTTCATCAGCTATTTATTAAGTGCAGCTGCAGGTATTTCATATATTTATGAGACAGACCAGAGATACAGTGTAATGAAACACTTTCTGAAATACTATCTGAAAATATGCTAAATATACTTTGACGATTAGGTCGTGTTCTCCACAGTTAAGCTGGACACAATCATCAATGGTCAAGGAGATAGGAGAAGTAACATTCAGTTCACTTCAATTTTGAAACTAATAATAAAAATAGATTTTATTTTTAATGTACTTTTCATTCAGAGAATCTCAGAGTGATACAGCAGAAAAGGACAGATTTTAAAAATACCAAATCATCAACAATTATAGTCTTTCTTAAATAGATATGTTTTCAATTTCACTTTAAAAGAGCCAAATACATTAAGGTGCAGGTTGTTTTCAGTACTCTTCTTCTGCTGCTTACCTTTTCTACATTGTAGGACATTGTGAAGTCGGAGTTGACAAACAAAATGTTCTCTGGTTTTAGATCTGTGTGTGTCAGCTTATTGTCATGGAGAACTGTAAGAGAAAAGAAATACATTTTTCAGATATTGAGTAAAAACATTAAAAGCTACGACTTATAATTCGTGTTTTCATAATTTATCATTACAAGTTCGTTTTAGTACAGATAAGATGAAACACTGTTTATACAGATAAAAATATAGACCTTTTGTTAAAGATCATCAATAACATTTTGTAAGGAATAGCCATTTCTTTTGGTGCTAGATTTTCCTTAAGTATTGCTAAACTACTTTTTAAAACATTCCCCTGTGGTCTACATAAACTGTAAGTGATCTGCTTGGGTCAGAATTCTTCATTAATTCAACTCCACAGGTCCATCTTCAACCCTATTTCTGAGTAATGACACCAGAAAGTTGTTTTGAGCGCTGGCCCTTTACATGCAAATAAGCAACTTCATGCCCCACCCCCTCCAAGTTGTTGGCTGTGCTGCAACTGAACATTTTAGGTAATCAGCTCAAAATTTGGCCATATTCTCAGTATGGACTACAACCACTGCAGCCGATAAACAATTATGTCGTGCTCAGAAAAAGGTTTGTCAGAAGTCTTGACCTTATATGTTATATGTTTATATTATATATAAATGTTGTGAAGCATCTAGTTATAGATGTAACAAATTAAGAAGGATTCAAAACTGGTTGTACAAATCCACTCGATTTTTGCCAAAATTGATATAAAGATAGCTTTACAGCACCTGGAGGGTTCAAATTCAACCTGTATGAACTATAAGGGTCCAAATACACAAATAAATGAACCAAAGACTAATAAAAGTGGGTTTGGCAAAATATGACCCCTTTAAATAGTATCAAACCCCAAGACCTCAACTGCAACTGAAGTGCCTTAGCCCTCCAAGAAAACTATGAAAAATGCTGTAACTGAACTTCAAAAAATCTGATTTATCCCTTTCACCAATTTCCTCCTACAAAACAAGCTGTGATTTCAGACTCTTCACAGGTGCAGGTAAGATTAAATAATGTGTATCTGTAAATGTGGTATCTTTTACACACAAACACACACACACACATATATATATATATATATATATATATATATATATAATTTTTTTTTCATTGCATGAGTCATTTTTGATTGTCATCTTCTGTAAATGTCACTGTATCCTAATCATGAGAAGTACAAACATACTTAAAACCAACTACTTACACTTCACAGCCAGGCAGATTTGGTAGGCCATGTGTCTGACCTGACCGATGGAGTAGGGCAGATAGTTGTTCTCTTTCAGAAAGTCAAAGGTGCTGAGAGCCAGGAGCTCAAATGAGATACACATGTGTCCGTGGTAGTCAAACCAGTCATACATCTGTACACACAAGCTGGAAAAACAAACAAAAAAACATGATGTACGTAGTTTAACAATGTTGTACTGTTTTATTTATGCCAATATTACTAAACAAGCCACAAACTCATAAACTACTCATATATCATGACCTAGCACAATATTTCTTGGTCAACTTTAGGACTCACAATTTGTTATCAGGGTCCTTTTCATTGATCTTCTCAAGTACATTGATCTCGAGGCGAGCAGCTTCCTTGTATTTTTCCACATTCTTGATAATTTTCAGAGCCACGTGGGACCCTCCCCTATTAACCATATTAGAGGAGATAAAACACAAAACCTTTATCACATGACACAATAACCTTCCTTGGGGAAAAGGCGTCTCCTTGAGTATCACAAGTAACACAATTTCTTTAGCTTTGTTTTGCTAACAATAATTTTATTTTTTGCAATTTTCCAATGACTGCAAAAATATGATTCTGCACTGAAGTGTTCAAAGGCCTTGACCATGAAATTGAAGTTGCTTAATGCATATTTTTAGCATTGTTGCAGGATGACACTCTTCCATTAACTATCCAACAGTACTGTACTAGAAGCAGCAGAGACAAAAAAAACCCTCCAGGATTAACAATGGAGAAAAATGCTTACAGTATGTATTCTTTACTCTTATGAACAAGAACAAACAAAAGATGCTCAGGGTCATAGAAATATGACTCCAAAGGCTGAGAGCTGCTGTTGTCCAGTTATTACAAGGTTTACACACCTGCGATGGTCAATGCACTGCATCACCCTCCCAAAGGTGCCTTCACCCAGAGTGCTGACAATCTCATCTGCAACACAGCACACAGAGAAAAGGAAAAGAGAAAGAGAGTGGGGGAACAAAGGATAGGAGAATTAGACATGCAGACTTAAGCAGAAGCACAGAATACAAAAGTGTAGACAGGCGTATCAATGCTAGCGCCCATCCCCTTTTCAAATGGCTGCCTATTCAATGTGACAGACTTGAAAAACTCTGGGCTAATCTATGATAATTGGATGCATTGAACTATCATACAGGTGGTGAAAAGAGGGAAAATATAAAGCACTCCCTTCCTTTGAAGACCAAATTGCAGCCATTGAAAATAAGGGTAGATCTTTTCAAGACATGACTGTCTTTTTTTTCTAAGAAGACAGGATAATGTATAAGAAAACAAAAGTTAGTGTTACTGTCAAGAAACATGGTCCTAAAAATGAACAAGCGGTAACATAAATGCTTATGTGTGTGCTGGTTCAAGTAGTCTTAGAGAACAAGATTAAATAGGTGATGCTCATTTGAAATGAAAACCTCATAGATGAAAATAACTAATGTAAGCTGAAGAATTGAAACTGTAACTGCGTTTTAAACTTAAACGCAACAGGAACAACAAGCTGAAAATGAGATTCTAGGTTTGGGAAAGTCATGTAACCTGTGAAACATTGAAAAATGCTCCACAGCTTTAAAATCCTAGAACAAAAAACAGGAGGTATCTAAATTCCCCCTCAAATCTTCAACATTCTTGCAATCCACCCTGCTATTTCAGCTAGAGCGAAGAGCATTCTAGCAAGGAATCATCATCATCAGGCACTCCCCATGTCATGTAAATGCTCTATGCTTTTATACTCATATGGAGAAGGGTTACGATAGAGTAGTGGCAGTGAGTACATCTCTCTTGCAGGACGTCCCCACTCCGACAGATCAGGTGCCCTTCCTCGTCGTCCCTCACACTCAGTGCCCGCGTCCGGCTGTCGCTCCGCTGTTTTCAGACCCAAACCGCCATCAGCAGGTTACGACACGACCAAAAGGAACAGGGGGTTTTCAGGGACAGCCGCAGCCATGGCGTCAGGCGGCACAGGTAGACGAGGAGGGAGGAGGAGGGTGGTGGTGGTTGATGTAGTTGTGGTTGTTGGTGGGTTTGGTGGTCATGGGGCGATTCACGCATGACACCACGTGAAGGAAATATATAACGATAGGGATATAGTGCAAGGGAACAAGTCAAAGATCACATGTTGTCCTCTGCTCCTCTTCCCCCCTCTACCTTTAAACCACAGCTGCTTACAAACAAGGAAGCAACTGGCATATCCATTCATCTACGCAAAAACCAATTAACACAGAAATAAAACTATTTCAAATGCATCAGGTTGAAGAATAAACAGGATGAGAAATAAATTGAGAGGCCCATACGTAATCAAGCTGCAAATACTTATAGATCACCTAAAACAAACATTCTACATCATATTCAACCCCTTTCTCCCTTCCAAATATACTACTTTAAGCACACATATGGGTTTATAAAACCCACACACAATTGTATTTTTGGCATATTAAATTCCAATTAATATTAACAAAAATATAGTCAACTGAAATAAAAATTGTCGTTGGTCTCTGGCACAACATTTTCACTTTCAAAAGTAGGCTTTACTACTGGGACTGCAAATATAAAGGCCTTTACTAACTGTCATTATGGTTAAAATATTAAATTTTTAAAAGGTAAGTGCATAGACATAGAAATGAATATGTTGCATAACTACCGCTTTAAAAGCATAAGATTAAAAGGGTCGTATTGAGTCTGCAAATGCAAACCAGCAAAATTAGGGTTGATCTTTAATAAATCTGTTTACATAAAAAATGAAAATGCTCTGCCAGAAGTAAGTGCCAATTAAACAAATCCTATGTTCATAAAAAAATAAAATAAAAAAGAAATTAAACAAAATCCCACTGGTAGAACAAAAACAAATCATAAAGATTGTACTACTTACCAAGTCCTGGAGCTGTGAAAAAGAAATGGTTAGAGAAAGAAAGAGACAGAAAGAGCTGAGCAAAAGAAACAGAGATGGAATGAGATAGGATGAGAAGAGTTAAAGAGCAGTCTCAGATGTGGATGTACTCACCGAGGAAGATGGGCTATAGGACCTGGTTCTACGCCGCCTTCGTTTGTGCTTACGCCTGCTGCCTTTCCGCCGGTAAGACTCATCCCGTTCACGCTCCCTCTCACGGCCTCGTCTGTAGTCATACATGGTGGGGGTGAAGTCGCGTGGATAGTAACTTTCGGCTGCTCCATGTGGCTCACGTTCCCTGTCGCGATCTCGGCTCTGGTCCAAGCGTCTGTATCCTTCGCAGTATCTCCGGTCAAATGGTCGATGTTCAGTTGAGCGATTGTCATAACTACGACTGAATCAGAAGACAGAGACATAAGTTGAAATCCTAATACTGACAATAAAAAATAACTTAGAATTCATTTAACAAACTGCTTCTGGTTAACTATGACCTGCAGAGATGACAAAACAAATATCCCTGTACACATAAACATACCTCCTTGTTCGTGCATAGCTTCCCTCCTGCCTGTGTCCTCGTCCTCTTCTGTCTCTGTCCCGGTCTCTGTCACTGCTTGAGGAATAGGTGGGCGATCTTCGATGTCGATGTCGTCGCCCTCGATCTCTGTCTCTGTCTCTATCTCTGTCTCTGTAACGGTCTTGGTAGCTGTTTCGACTGTCTCTGTCCGAAGACGAGTACCGTCTGTTGTGAGGCATCTAGTGGGTTTTAAGGAAGATGAGCAAACGATTAGCATTCAGAAACAGAAAATGCCTGTCAGGGGTAATGGTGCCCTGCAAAATTTATGAATTCTCAACTGAATGTAAAACCAACTAAACTCATAGATTTAATTTTTTCACATGGAATGGTAAAACCAAGGTTAAAAGAATGCAGTGAAATATTAGACCTTGCTCTCAATTGTACAAATATACACAAACACATATATGATGAATAAGACTAT
>JAPTYQ010000003.1:34710300-34722015 GCA_029814465.1 Ostorhinchus cyanosoma
TATATATAATATGAATGATAAAAACTACATGTATGTTATAAAAACTCATGTCTTATCCTTAGGAAAACCACAATCTCTTTCCCCAAAAAAAGTCAATTTGCTCTGCAGGGCTGTATTTGTTGTACGTATTATTTCACATTCTAAACACTGTATCTTTAGTTGTTAGCTGTTCCTGACAATAGCATTAGTTTTCCCTATAGTTTACTCAAAATACCAGACTGCTCATAAAATTTTAAACCGCAGGGGCTGAATGATGGCAACAGCTTGGTAAACATTTGAAAAAAAGCTAGGTCTAGTAGTGGGCCTACATTTCATTCCCCCCTTACCAAAATTTTGTTTCATGTTAAAACTTGTAACATCATGTTGCTAGCCGCCTGTGTGTACGTGTGCAAAAATGTCACAGCAATTCGAACAATTGTTGACTAGTATATGGGACCATTTGCTCATAGAATATTAATGCATTACATAAATGGGTATATAATCCTGTTGCACGGTCGACTAGATTTTTGTAATCAGGTGCTACACAACGGTAAACGACGAATCCAATCGGAATTCTACATGATCGTTGAGACGAGCTAAATTTGGGACAACGCTCATTTCGTATTAGGTTTCTACTACCGTCACTAATGTTTTCCTACTAAAACGATGCGTTAATTTTAGCTAACGTCTAACGTGTACTCAACGTGGTTCACGGTCATTTCCTTGTAAAACGATAATTTATGATCGGTAAAGCTAGTTTTAAAAAGTCGAACCGTAAACCTACTGACCACCGAGCGATGTATTGGCAGTTAGCAAGATTCGCTAGCAGCATCAGCTAGCTGAATGTAAATAATTTGACCGCCATCTTAACTTGGCTACTTTCGCTAGCTAAACAGCTAATGACGTTAGCTGTCCTCACAGACGTTTGTTTTGGATTATTTGACAACGTGAAAAGGCCGGTTCATGATATTTACCGTTTTAGCAGCGAGGCCTGTACGCTTGTCCCACAAGAAATCCGTGGTGGCGTTCCGGTTGTTCCTTCTAAGTTATTGTTAGCCTGACGTTCAAGGCTCTGTTGCTAGCAATCGGCCAGCTATTTTCCGTCTGTCCGTCCAGTACAGCTAGTTCTGGTTCAGACTAGTGGAGTGAACGCCTCCCTGCGTCCGAATGTGTTTCCAGTTTGATGTGCACACATACCACTGGTAGTTCTACTCAGAACCTGCAGCAGTTCTAAATGCCGTTGAATGCAAAATATCATGTTCTCCCGTTTCAGCAATGACGCAAAAAAATGTGGCACCGTATGCGTTCTTGTCCAAAATGTTCACGACAGATTTGAAAGTTTGCAGCTTTCATGCATCCGGACCAGGGGCCACACACAGACCAATCTGATCCCAAGAGGGCCAGACCAGTACAACAGTGACAGATACATGAACAAATAATGCCAACTCCAAACCTTCTGTTTTAAAGTAAGATTTATATGAAAAAGTTTATATCTGCACTCTTTTTTTTTATGTGAATAACATGAACAGCCTGATCTTTCTAAGGAAAAATAAGTACAATTTTAACAATAATATGCCTCAAATTATATTAATAATCTGCATTACAATTTACAGATCATAGTAAATCTATAAAAGGTACAAAACATTTATTAACAGGTGACATGGCTTTTCAGGTTATTCATTTTCTTGAGGATAATTTGTAAATGTAAATATTTTTATGTAATTTTAAATGTTTACACAAAAGAAGAGAAAAATATAGCGTTGTCATTTATATTTTACTGGTCTGACTCACTTTTAGTTGAGACTGGGCTGCATGTGACCCCTGCACTAAAATGAGTTTGACACCGTTTTTGTTTAGTTTTTGCACTTTGCAAATTCATCCCACAGGCTGAATTGGAACTTTTGGCAGACCGGTTTTGGCTCGTGGACCATGTGTTTGACACCATTAGTCTAGACACTACATGTTAACATTACTAAACTAAACGAATAAAAAAAGCCTCAAGTAAATAAGAAAGTGATTTATTAAGTCCAAAAATAACATTTAATTCCATTTAAAATTACAAATCGTGCATATACATAAAATTTCTAAGAACAATTAAGATTATGGTGAAGTTCAGGACCTGCAAGTGAAATAATAATCATAGGCTATGTTGTGAACAAAATGTAATTCACAATAATCTCCACACAAAATTGTTAAAACTATATATGTGATTTGCTAAGAGCCCATGCACTTAGGGATCCATCTCATCACAGCTCACACTAATGGCAGCTTAATCGCTATATCAACTTCCTTCAGGATGATCCAAAACAGCCAAGTTACTTCCAGTACCTATGGGGTTCCATCAGTGTGCAGGATTCTGGAAACAGGAAAACAAAGATGACAAATGGCACAAATACTGTATTTCCACAGTTTAATAGACCTATTTCTGTTATTTTTCCATAATGTACAGCCTAGATAAATACATAAATAAACTGGACTGCCTTTAGCTTTGATTACAGGACACATTGACTGTGCTGTCACTTACGTCACAATAACATTTACTTCCATTCAGTCTTGCATTCACTTTTTTGTCTAAATCTGATGATGGAAAGTAGGACCACTCTATTAGGTGTCCTTCACATCTCTAATTCTCAATGTTGTTCAGGTCTGAACACTGTGTCCAATCCATAAGTGAAAAGGATGTCTCATACTCCCAGAACCTCTTTTTTACAATTTGATCCTGATGAATCTTTGCACTGTCCAATCTTTATGCTCTCTATCAAATTGATGGCCTGCAACAGTGGGCTTAAATAATTTGTTTCTACCTTTAACATATTAATCACTGCAAAAATGATCCAATGGAAGGATCTTACATTTATGCTTCGTTAATCAAGGTGGAGACTTTTTTGGCCACACAGTATATATAACTTTTATAATACAGAAACAACATCAAGATCCCATGAAAAGACCAAAATCACCAATAAGTCAGCACATAACTGTTCAAATGTTGTTGACACAGTTGTTCAAAATCAAAAGCCATTATTTATTTTACAGTAAAAATTTAGCTCACCTTTAAGAGAGGTAATGTTATTTTTTCTCATCTGTTTTTGATTCACTTGACTGCAAATACTTCGTCATATTAATTATGTGTTCCAAGCGTGGAGAGCCTCGGTAGATCCACTCTTTATGTTGATCTTCCTGAACAAATAAAACATAGTCTGTGTAAAATAAAACCGGAAAAAAAACATTTGTTGTCAAAGAAATACTTTCAATCCCACTAACCAGAAAAAGCACTTCTATCAGGTTAAAGTCGACCTGTACAACACTACATTTCTGCAGGTTTCCTTTGACCATTGCCCTCATTGTCTGTCCCGCTATGCACTGGGTCAGAGGAGGGTTGGGCATCCACTTTGTGTGCTGTTCAATGAATTTCTTATGCATTCCTTCAGGAATGTCATCCCATGGATTTTGCACTGTCAACACAAAAGAAAACAAAATTAAACTTAGGTAATCTGTGATTCATTCTACATGCTTTTTTTTGGTTCTTGTTTCACAAAATGTGCACTTCATTAAGAAAAGTAAGTGCCAAAGTTAGAAAAATCACCAAAGAAAACTGATATATAGAAATGAAAAGGCCTAAATCAACATTATTTCATTTTGTAACATAGATGTTCAACTTCAGTTTGCCGTGCATCACTGCATCATGTGTCTGTCAACCCCCTATGATTACATGTTTTGTATGGTTAATATTTACTTTTGTTGTGATTTGGCGCTATATAAATAAAATTTGATTGATTTAAAAAAAATAAAAATAATAGGTACATTGCCTCTAGCATACACTGCAACTATTCACATGGTAAAAGTACATAGATTCCTTACTCAATGTAAGGATATTGTACTTGTGTTTAATTAAAAACAGACCAGTAGAAAGTATTGATTCAACTTCTTCAGTCAAGTGTCAATTGAAGGAAGTCCATGTTCTAATAAAATCAACTAAGAAAAAATAGCTATACTGAAAACAAAAAACATTAACTTGAAATCAGTCCCATGCGACATTTCATCTGTTTATTTTTACTTAATTGCTGTATGATATGCTGTATGATTAACCCAGGGATAATCCTTTTCATGTGTTTTATTGTCCTAACAATTTAGACGGAAGTCAGTCTTGACTTTGGGGAGAGGGGGTACAGTGACGCTACACAAGAATAATTAATAATTTCCCTGAAATGTATTAAAGGTTGTAATAAGCCTGTGTAAGTGGTAGAAAGTGCAAATGTTTATGTAAAATGTAAACTGTAAAAACAGAATCGAAAACTACAAGAAATACTGAAATATACAAAAGACTAACTATACCATGGTTAAATGTTAGAAAAATAAAGTAGACATTGCTGAAACTGACCTTAGATGCAGTTAAACAGTATTTGTACTTTTCACTTCTCATAAATGAAATGACTGACATGACTGAAAGCAAGCACGAGCCAAACTGGATCCGGATTTTCAACATTAATTTGTAAGATGAACTTCACTTCATGCTTATGTCATAAATGATACTGACTATTTTCTTAAATATAGCACAGACTTGTTTCAACAGTCATCCTTAGATTTTTGACTTCAAGATGCTCTAAGTAGTTGAACTAACTGCTGTCAGTTATGAACATGTTTGTTTACAGCGCACAGACCTAGGTTTTCAAAACCACCATTGACTTCTGCATAAAAATAATGTTCGATTAAATCGTTCTGTGTGTCTTAACCTGTACTTACATGGTTTGCACACCAGCCGAATTAAAGGCAAGCTAACATAGATTGGTGTGTGATCATCCAAAAAAACAAGGAACCTGTGAAAAAAAAACCAAACATGTTTTTAATCAAACCGTACACTGGAAAATGATGCTACATTTTATCCGGAAAGAGAATAAGCACACACCTCATGCGGTTTTTCCTTCCTGGGCGCTCTGCTAAGACACCGGGACAGAACCAGGCCTCATCAGGGTGTCTGACCAGCACACGCACCAGCTCCGGTAGTTGCTCCAGTTTGTGCATCAGGTCAAAGGCAATATGGTGACCAGACACAAGGACCTTTCCCAGGTCATTTTCAAAAACAACCTTGTATTTCACAGTACCATTTTCTGAAAAAAAAAACAATAAGAAAATTTTCTCTAATGCTGTCTATGGCCTCACTGTTGTACTAAGACCAAGTCATATCTGCCAGTAATTACATCCACTAATTACAGAAACAACTAGAAATTCCATTTGAACTCTAACCAGAGCCATGTTGGCATTCTAAGCTGGTTAATTGCCACCAGAGTACCTGGAGGTAGAACAGAGCCTCCAGTTGGTAGTCTGATCTACAGCTGTGTGAAGAAGGCACTGGCAACAGTTTATGTTCATAAAATTGTGAGTGGATGACCAAAAAAATGTCAAAAACTAAGTGTACTGGTGTGAACATGGCTTCATTCGCAGCTCAAACAACTATTCTGTATGTTATTGTCATACAAATTATGTAAAAATTGTTCAATGCTACTAAATTTTTGTACACATTTTTTACGATCAGCATCCTCAATAGATTTTTACTTACCCTTTTTAATAATTTCTAAGATTTTCCCACGGTACCATCGCATTGCTTTCTTCCTGGCCAATACAGTCATGCCCTCAGTGACTTCTGGAAGCACTGCAGGAGCCTTGGAAGGGCGATCATGGGATGGAATTGATGCTACAAAGTGCAATATTTCAAAATTAGAACCGAATCTCAGTGGATTACAACAGTTTAATTGAATTGCATTAGAATTGGCTTCTACAGCAGAATATATCCATGCTTAAAAACTAGTTAAAGATAAAAATGTATGGCATTTATTCATATGTAAATTTAAAAGATGACACATTTCTCAAAAGTAATAATGTGAGCAGTTGTTTGCGTACAATTTGATTTAACCTTTGATATGGTTTTAGATGTTACCTGTACTCTTGGTCCCTGATGGCACATTCAGAGTTTTCCTTCCATCCAGAATGTTGGGCTTTGAACTTGCATTTTGAGTTGAGGTTTCTGTTGCTGGTGTTGTGGATTTTGCTGCTTGTGTTGAGGGTGTTTTTGGTTGCGTTGAGGACTTTGCCGCCGGCGTTGAGGATGTTGCTGCCGGCGTTGAGGATGTTACTGCCGGCGTTGAGGATGTTGCTGCCGGCGTTGAGGATGTTGCTGCCGGCGTTGAGGACTTTGCCGCTGGCGTTGAGGACTTTGCCGCCGGCGTTGAGGACTTTGCCGCCAACGTTGAGGACTTTGCCCCCGGCGTTGAGGATGTTGCTGCTGGTGTTGAGGACTTTGCCGCCGGTATTGAGGACTTTGCTGCCGGCGCTGAGGATGTTGCCGCCGGTGTTGAGGAATTTGCCGCTGGTGTTGTGGACTTTAACGCCAGTGTTGTGGATTTTGCCACTGACGTTGTAGATTTTGCCACCCGTGTTGTGGATTTTGCCACTGACAGTGTAGATTTTGCCACCCGCGTAGTGGATTTTGCCACCCGCGTTGTGGATTTTGCCGCTGACGTTGTGGATTTTGCCACCGGCGTTGAGGATCTTGTTGGTGGCGTTGGGGATCTTGCTGATGGAGTTGAGGATCTTGTTGGTGGCGTTGAGGATCTTGCTGATGGCGTTGAGGATCTTGCTGATGGCGTTGAGGATCTTGCTGATGGCGTTGAGGATCTTGCTGACGGCGTTGAGGATCTTGTTGGTGGCGATGAGGATCTTGCTGATGGTGCTGGGGACGCTGCTGCACCTGTCTTAGTGACTTTTCCATTCATTTGATGACTTTTTTTCCTCTTTTTTCCTCCTTTCTCAGAACTTGAGGGAGAATAACATAAAACAAAGTCTTCAGGAACTGAACATTCTGAATAATCAGAATAATTTAAGTCTTGCTCTTCTGGTTCCCAAACTCCATCAGAATCACATGAAATGCTTGACAACTCATCTTCACTCTTTTTGTGCTCTAGTGACAGGCCAGATAAAGCCCGGATCTTATGCTCTGGAAGTCTCATTAAAACCACAACTGGTTTTAGATAGTGAGTCTGCTTTTCACTCTGGTCTTCTTTTGAGTTCTCACATAATAACTCTGGTACATTTCCTACAAAGAAAAAAAAAAAAGATTATTCTGTGATAAAAAAATGACGACAACAGTACGAATAGAAAAACTGTGTAAACTTTTTTCCATTGATGTCATCAATCAATCAATCAATCAATCAATCAAATTTTATTCATATAGTGCCAAGTCATAACAAAAGTTATCTCATGACACTTTACATGTAGAGCTGGTCGAAACCAGATTCTCAAGCCAAGATGTTACCATTATCTGTGATATCTTCATCTTCCTCAGAATCCATCTCTCTGTATTCCCACCCCAACATGGAGTACTGTTTCTTCACAATTGCTTCATATTTTGCAACAGACCTAAAATGACAGTACCAAAGACAAATTTTAGGTTGAATCTTTTATTGTGATAACTTTTATGTCTTTTCTTACACAGAAAAACACTAACCATAAAACATCTAATCATACAAATGATATGTGAATACTGTATAACACTGACTTTTAATGTTACATGAGGCAAGAACAAAAGTAAAGAGTAGATGCAGCACTTACTCACAGAGCTTTAGGATGCTGGCCGCCTGTTTCTCCTTCTTTTCCAACAGTGTCTGCAGCAGGTGACATTTCTTTAACAAATCTTGGGAGACCAAGTCACTCTCCTTCATCTGCTCAGAGATCCACCTCTGGAACTCCTCTCTGGTCATCTGTATCTCATCTCCTTCCATAGTTACTGCAACACAAAGAATTTTAACTGGACTTTAGTGGTATGTTCCAGTGAATAACTGTGGTGTGCAGAGAAAAGGAAATAGATTAATGGGGTCTGTTACTAACCACTATCAAGTACTGAAAAATATTTGGTACCAAATTTCAATATTTAAAGTGTGAAGTTCATTTAGTGCAGCACGAGCATACAAGGCCTTATATGTGTTTGTTTTTACTAATGTTTTTTGTTTTGTTTTTACTGGTATGTGTCTATAGGTTTGCAGTCCAGCTTCCACAATACTGGAGTATCATTTATGAGTTATTGATGACACTATGGATGATTCTATTTTGGCTGTCCTATGGCAAAGGTCAAGATCAGGACAAATCCCCATAGTAACATGGATATAGTGCATAGTATAGTCTATAGATACATATTTAGTATCAGTGTCAAAGTGATGCACCTTGGGATATGCATCTTCCAGAATGCAACAGCAGACTCTTGAATGAAATATCAATTATCCAACACCATAAGGTCTATTTAATTACTGGTGACGGTATGTTTAGGGGGATATTTGAGGATAGAGAACAAATATAAAGGTACATGCTGGATGCTTCAGCATAAAACTGATGTGTAGAGAAACCATTACATTTAATCACGCTGCAATCAATTAGTGTGGATTAAAATTGCTGAGGATCATAAAGAAACAGATTTTGGTAACAGTTAAGTTTTTCTAAAGGTATAAAATCTATATTATAAAGGCCAAGTGATCTCTGTGTGCGTGTATCTCGTGATTCTTACAAAATCCGTTAAGAACTGACTGCTGCAGTTTAGCACACTTATGTATTTTTGGTCAAGGAAGACACTAGCGAAAACGGGAAGTTGATAGTACCAAAATTGTGGGAGATATTAGTCATTTTGGAATATAATACCCTTACAGTCACGTTGCTGTGCCCAGAACGCTTTGGCGGCATAGTTTAAGGGAAGACCTGCTCCATACTTCCACATACAACACAAGCCTAGCAAACGTCCGGTAAATAAAGTCAATTAAATGCAACGTAATATGGTTTTTCTCTTACAATAGCTAACGCTCTGATAAGACGTTCTTAATGTATCTACTGCAGAAAAAAACTAAAAAAAAACCCATGCTATACTTTCCATTTCCTCTTACATGCTTTGTCTATGCTAGCTATTTGAAGGCAGATGTAACGATACCAACCTGTTTCATAAAATTACTCTTATATTTCCTGTAGAGCTTCTGACAGAGGATATCCAGAATAGTAAAAATATAGATCCCAGCCTCACACATAAAGCATTTTCTTCTCAATTTACTTAAAATAGTATCAAAACTTGTGCATCGTGCTGCACGGATCCGTCTAAACTCTTCTTCTGATACAGATGTGGAAGGGATAACGCCACAGTGGCTTATTTGCGCCCCCTACTGGCTGTTAATAACTTTACACTTCACTGGTTGTGGTCAGGGAGCAAAACCCCAAATGAGGCTTTTTTTTCAAAAACCTAAAAAAAATATTTCCTTGCAGAATGCTATTTGTTCACGATCTTACACACACACACACACACACACACACACATATATATATATATATATATATATATATATATAAGGTGGGTGTGGTCGGCAGATATGGGCGTGGCTTATTCCAACACAAACAAACATTTATTCCAGCTGAACTGTTCTGCTGAAGGCTGTGAAATTGACATGGACCCTATATGACACAGATCTATCATACCAAAACTGTGCCTATATCCCACTAGGTGTCGCTATAACGGATACATCTGTGTTTTTGCCTTTAACTTCCACGTTGTACGTGACACATTTTTAGACTTTTCATCGTTTTATTCCTTGCACATACGAAGCGATACGGAGCTATTTCTCACTCTTACGTCGCACCCGGCTACGACTCCACCGATCCGGCGAGAGGCAAGCACACGGGTTAGAATTTCTAGTCCTATTTACTGTACATAGGACAATGGTACATTTAGTTTAGACTGTTTACATTTTTTTGGTCTTTTGTCTCAACGAAACTAGATTAAAAATAAATGCATCATGAAAATGTGTAATGCAGTTTGTGCTGGTCATACTGTCAAGAAAAACAACTTGATTTCTTATGTGTTTTTGCTCTAAATTTATTTTTGCAGAGATTATATTGATTCATGGCATGGGGAAAGTGTAAAACATTAGCTGATTAATTAAAAAAAAAAAAAGATTAAACAATTTTTTAAGGTTCCTACGCTTCTCAATTAGGCTGTACTTGTACTTCAGATACTTTTTATTCTTTACAAAAAAAGGATGAACATCCAGTGGGGGAGGACATTACAAAAGCCAAAGTGGATGTTCAAAGAACATTCATAAAATAACCTGTGTGCATAAGAGGGAAAAAATATGAGAAAATAATTGTACAATATGTATGAGACTGAACTGTATCTCAAGGAATTTATTTTAATAAATTTAAAAACAGAAAAAAAAGAACCCGTGTATACCAACACTGGCCAGACTGGATAAACTGGAATATGCACTTGACTTTTCAATATGAATAGAAAAACAGCTCAGTCAGAACACTTCTATCAGCAAAGTGATGAACTCAGGTTTCAAATCTCACTTTTTATTTCCCGTTTGTTAGAATTAAGTAGTATCTGACTTTATCTAATCAGTGAAATACATGATTGACAGCTTTAACTACCAAGCACTCATCAGATTCAGTTGGATCTGGATGAGTCTACTGCTTGAGCCCACATTTCAAAACAGAACAAAGTCAGGTTCTGTTTTTATATTTAGTTTTAATTTGGATTGAAAGGAAAGCATTGCAAAAGGTGTATTTTCATATTCCTGTGTTTTTTTTTTTTTTACCGAATTTCAGTTCCTGCAGCCTTAACATACACATCTCACTTGAATTAACTTGAATGAAATTGTTGTCAGTCAAGTTTTGCATGACTTGGGGCAATAATAACAGATATTAATAATTTTGTCCTTTAGGGTGACTCTTATGTCAGTAAGATTTCAATTGTTCGGTTATTCCATCGCCTTCATCTCCAAAAACCTCGCCATGTGTTCCAGTCGTGTTGAGCCTCTGTGGATCCACTCCTTTTGTTGGTTTTTCTACAGTATTGAGAGAAAACACCACATTATAGCACAACAGTCAAAATGCAACATAATGCAAAGTGCTTGCCCGTCCCCCCAAAAATCTTGATTTTAAGTACTTTTATACTTGTTTGCCTACTTTTTTTGGTTGAGATAACGTTTTAATTAATGTATGAATGAATGAATACTTCACAGCAAATTATGTTTTATTGACAAACGTTTTCAAAACATATGAAAATCATACAAACAAGTTTCACTGGGTTCATTGCAGTACGGAACACTTAGTGAAATCATATTAACTTATTTTCAAATGCTTTCCTATGCATTTCTTGTCTTACCAGATTATGTGCCTTTGAGCGTACTCTAATATTCGAATATGAGAGAAACCTTTTCCCATACTTTAAGACTTTCAGCCAAAATTCCAGACTTTTCAAGGTTTGGAAAACAGCGTTTCAAAATTCCATACTTTTTAAGACTTTCAAGATCTGTGCAAGCACCCTGTAATGATTAAAAAAATAACAGCAATATGTAGTTACTGACCTGAAAAGCGACCTGGATCAAGCTGCAGTCCACCTGCACCACCTCACATGGATGCTGCTCTCCATTTAATTCTACACAAAGGCTCTGTCCAGGTCTGTACTGGGTTAGATGAGGGTATGGCCAGTCCTTCAAGTACTGAGTCATGAAACTCTTGTGAGGGGTGTCGGGAAGGTCATCCAGTGGATTTTCCACTGTCAGAGAACAAAAAGGAAAAGAAGTTATTAATACAAAGTGGTCAAACAAACTCCTATAGACAGGTGAAGTCTCCTCTTCTGCTGTGTACCATCTGACCTTATTTGGGAAAAAGTGGGAATGATAATTAATTACGAGAGACTGTTTTATTTATTTA
>JAPTYQ010000003.1:34737232-34771680 GCA_029814465.1 Ostorhinchus cyanosoma
CTCCTCCTCTCATGATGGGAAAAATGAGCAGCCCACAAATTAGCTGCCACACACACACACACACACACACACACACAAACACACAAACACACACACTCGATGCACATGCATACACTTGCACCTTGCAACCTCCCCCTGGTGTGTAAAGCCTTTATTAATACTTAAGCAGGAATTGAATAACGGTCTACACAGTTCACAAGTGAATCAAACACCCCATAGCCTTTGTTGTGCTGTCAAAAGGATCTTCATCTATGTCACCAATTAGACTTCACACCAATATAACTCAGGCACCTCAGGTCACTCTCAGCTTATAAGTTACGCAAGGTCAAAAAAGGCTTCAGGGGATGGAGGGGAAACTTAGAGTGGCAAAGATTTAAAGAGGAGTAAGACAGGACACAGAAGGGGGGCGTGGACAGGAGAGCCCAGACACCAGGACCTGGAGAAACAGGAGATGCAATGGCAATTAAATTGCGGAGCCAGATGCGAGAGCAGACTGGAAATTGACCCTACCACTTTAAAATGGAGATTGTTACAGTGAGGCTGCCAGTGACAAGAACAGTTCAGGGGCTGAAGTGCCGGGCACAGAGGTAAAGTGATCCAGCTACATATGCAATTAGCCAAGGAGGCCTTTTAGCTGCAGCCAAAAGAGTGGAGAGTGGAGCAGGAAGAAAGGGGAACTGGGCTCTCTTTAAAATGGAAAAGAAGGAAATGAAGATCAATTGCCCCAAACTGGACGACTGGACGGGAACCAGCCGGATCTTAATGGGAACTCCTAATCATCTGATGGATTTTGGCTCCGAGGCCCTGATCGTGCAGCGTGTCACCACTAGACTGTGCCATCTGATATTGTAATAGCTCTGTGGTGCCTTTAGGTCTACTCTACACCAGTGGAACCAGTGCGCGACTGATGATGACCACGCAACGCACTAAGTGTATTTGCACCACTTTCACAGCAACTCAAGTACTACACTTAAGTAGTTGTTACTTGTCAGACATGTTCATTACATGAGTATTACCATGTCATGCAACTTTATACTTCCTCTACATATGGATATGCATACAGTGTTTACATTTAAATCAAAACGTATGTAAATATGTCTTTTTTTTTTTCTTTATATTATTTGTTTTGTCTTTCCTGCACTTTATTTTTTGGATTTGCTGCTGTCAACTGAGAAATTTCTCCATAGTGGCATCGATAAAGTCTATCTTATCTTACATGACATCTCAGACACAAATATTAGTTTTTATTCGCCACAACTTTGAGATTTTAGCTTTTCATCTTGTTTCTGTGCAGAGAAAATCCCGTATCTTTAAAAGTTGAATGTCATTTTCTTATAGGCTGAGAAAACTCTCCTCACTCTGACGATAAATTAAATGAGCTGAAAATGAGGAGTGGTTTCACACTTTTACCGAGAGAAGTTTAGAAGATGAAAACATAAAAACATGATGGATTACAGAATATCATGTGTTGTAACTTAATCAGATCCCTTAAGATACTTTATAAACTATTGTATAACATACAGTACACATTAATCCAAAACATTACATTTGAAAACAAAATGACAGAGGCCATTTAACAGTACAAGTATACAAACATGTACCTTTTACCTGCTTAGTGAGGTATTTTCACTGTGGTATTAGTACTTTTACTGAAGTTACAGATCCAAAGACAAGCAATTTACTCACAAGCACATTTTCTAGTGTCTAAGCGGCATAATTTACATCATTTTAAGTCAAAGGGAAGGAATTTTTAATGCTCTGAAGCAAACAAATTCATGCCTTTAAAGGTAATGACAAATAAGGTAGATGAGGACTAGTTTCATTACAAGCAACATCAACTGCTTTAAAACAGGTCAGTGGGTAATAATGTCAATGGGTGGTTTATTATTTAGTTTGTGTATATATTAAATGTCACTACTTCCTTCCTCTTACACATTTTTTTAGATAGCTAGATACATAGACTTAACTTATCCCAAACTGGGAAATTATAGATTAACATTAAAGTACATGTCCTTGTTAAAATGATAATTGTGATTCATATTAAACAGAGAAAAAAAATAAACGACACAGAACAGTTGTCCACAATTATTCTTTATCGTAATGATTTTACATCCGAGCAACACAAAATGCAAAATAAAAACACATGTATAGAAGCGAAGCTCTTTAGAGGGAACAGCAGGCGATTGGTCATCAGGAAAGTTAAAGGTTAAATACAAAGCGGTCCACAGCGTTAGAGTGGATGTGTTGAGATCCAACACCTGAAATGAGACGGAAGGCACTTCAAATGCCAAGATAATACAAAATGTAAACCTTACTTTGGTGTTTTATTACCGCATTACCCCTTTGCTTAAGATTTAACACCTTTTTTCCTCCAAGCAAAACATGAAAATGAGGAAGATCCATGGCAAATAATAGAGAATAAATATTAAACAATATTTTAAATCATGATCCAAACCTTATTAAAGTGAATGAGTCAATTTAAGTTTGGATTCAGACCAAAATACACAAAACTTGTGTTCTAGAAATTTCGTCAATGCGGTATTATATTAGAAACCATAAAGTGCATCTTTGGATGGATGGGAAAAACAACACTGAATGGAAATGCTATTGACTCTTCCAGCCTATAAAGAATTAATAAACAATTTACTGATTGGTTTGGGTTACACTCAACAAATTGCTCCCAAATTAAACAGTCGACTTGACTTGCAAACATAAAGCAACATAAAATCAGGACACTAATAGATATGAAACATAAACAGAACATTTAAAATGAATTTGGACACTGTATTCTGCTTCCCAAACATCCACAAAAGGCACATTTCAACACACACTGTGGCATCTTTTCTCACGCTTTCAAACTGTTAAAAAAAATTACCACAACTTATTTAGTTTCATCGAGCATCAGTGGAAGAAATATTGTTGCAACACTGGCTAATTCTCAGCACAAAACCATCGTCAAGAACTAAGTGACAACATGGCAGCTGCAATTTGCACAGACACATGCTCTGGACTTTGAGTAATCGGATCACTTAAATCAGGTTACGGTCCATACAAAGACAGCGTCTTAGTGCTTCTCAAGTCACTGACTTCTGGTTAAATTTAGCAAAAAAAAAAAAAGTCAGTCAAGTTTAAGGGCTTTAATACTATGAAGGGTGTTAAAAGGCTGTGCAGGAGGAGGGGCCGCCGTCCTAACCACAGCGTCTCTTAAAACACTTCCAGTAAGAAGACATAAAGCTACAATGCAGGCAGATTTGGCGTGTGGCAACTTGGTCAACAGCACAAAATCCTGGCAAATACTCAAAGACACTGGAGAGAAAAGAGAAGAGGGTGTGCGTTAGGAGAAAACCACTCGGCGTCTGAGGCGCTAAGCAGATGATCATGGTCTCAAATCTCAATGGCAGCCTCCTCTTGGCTCTTCCTCTCCTCCACTGACTTAGTGTAAATCCACAGAAGTGAAACGGTCCATGCAGCTGGGGCTTCAGATACAGATGTGTGTGGTTGCAGATGTGTTTGTGTGCCGTTTGCTGGCCCTTTCAACGTGCCACATTCCAATTCTTTGGCTTCCAGGCGAGGGCCGACTCTCCACTCGTCGCCTCCAGCTCTCACCGTCCGATCAGTCCGTCTTTCTGTGGTTGTTGTTGAGGGGGGTGTGGCCGTTCTGTACGTGGCCGTTTTTGGATTTTTCCCTCCACTCGTGGTCGTCGTCTTCATCTTCGGAATCTGTCTCCTCTTTATCACTTCTTTCATCTTCAACAATGTCCTGTAAGGCAAAACAAGACAGAAGTTACATCTGTTTTCTTTTTTTTTTTTTTTTAATTCTTATGAGTGAAATGACCCTGAAATATCTGATACTCTTTTCCTACAAACATGGTATCTGTGCTGTTCCAGTTTGTGCACCTAATTCTGAACCACAGGAGCATATAAACCAAAAATAAAATGATTCAGTACTCTGTGGTTTACCAGCTGGAAACAAAAATAGTAGATTTTCGTAAAAATGAAGTTCAGGGCATTGTATGCAACATAATTTCCTACCTCTTTCAGGCAGAAAACTAAGAAACTGTTGAAAAATATGTTATTGCAAACAGTTTCACATGGTGTTGGTTAAAGAGGGATATTTTACTCAAAACAAGAACATAAACAAGCCCTGTGTGAAAGATTTAGAAGGGTCTAATTGCAAACATAGGAAATACTAATATATAGACACACAATTATTCATGCTGTCAATCGAATAAAAACTTTAATCAGATTAATCACAGGGTTGCTGTGGATTAATCATGATTAAATATCATTCATTTTTAATCTATATTAATCGAGTTTCATTTTGCATGAGCAAACAGACTCAAGAAAGAATATATATATATATACATATATATATGTGTGTGTGTGCTTATTAAACACCTTCAACAAAACAACTGTTCCATCTTGTTTTTTTTGTCCTCATATTTCCATCCAGAGGCCAAAATGCTGTTTAGCGTCTTCTATCTTTAGGGGTTGATTCTGCTGCCTGCCATTACCAGATCAACTGCTCATTTGTTCACGAGTGAGCTTAACTCTACTTTGACAAACTGACTGAAATACGTTGCCAGAGATGTTCAGAATCATTCTGCTCTGCAGATGGGTTAACTGTTAAAATTTTTAATCAGATAAATCATGATGATGGATTAATGTGTTAATTTTGACAGCCCTGTTAATTATGTGTGTGTGTAATCACATAAAACTAACGGTTGTTTTTGATTGCCTTTGAATGAGCTGTTTATGTCTATAAATCTTGAAATAAAAGCTCAGCTGCACAATATTTGCCTCCGGTGTGAAAGCACTCATGCTTGGGTCATGCTAATTAAATGCATAAAAACAGACAGCCCCAGTGTGTAGAGGCCTTAAGGCCGGTAGAGTGAAGGATCTCAAACAAAACTGGTTCAAGAGGCAGAACGGAGTTTGTGGAAAAGGTCTATAAATGTCAGCATCACACGGGATCAATGTCACATTTTAATATCTAGAAATGCTAAGGGAAGGTGCTTCAATTCTTTTTGCGTATGACACACTGTGATATGAAGGATAAAAGGAGAGTATTTTAATGCATAATCAGGGTCTGCACAAGTGTATTAACCATAGGTACCAGGGTACGTTTTTGGAATAATGGTAGTATTTTGCGTGTGTAAATGTCATCTGTGCATTGTGGAGGGTGCAAAAACTGGGAGATGAAGTCCGTACATTGGCTGGCAGGAATTTGATGACCATTCGTATGATGAGCGCTGCCCAGAAGATGTGCAGACACTGCAGCACAAGCAGCAGCCCATTGAAGAAATAGAACCCGAAGAAGGGAGGGTACAGGGTCAGGGGGTACACCCACGTTGTATGTATGATCCTGCACAGGGGACAAAGGCAGAACAGAGAGTCCAGTCAGAGCCACCTACAGTCACCATCAAAAGCCCATTGACAGGGGCCAGGATCGGAGACACTGTGTCTGTTGTTGTGTTTCTATCAAATCCTTGGACACATTTAGGAGAATTACAACAAAATAGAATGTCAATCAGTCCATAAAATGAAACACAGGCTACTATATTCAAAAGGATTAAAGTAAAATAAATAAATAAATGAAATAAAGCAACAATAGCTAACACATTATGACATTTAAGTACTGTTTCATACTCAAGTTGGTATTTGTGCATTTTAAGGAATGATATATGGATATGTTAGTGGTAATAGAAATTGTGTAACTATAACAGAGGAACTGCAAAATCAGTCTGTATCTTCTCTGACAAGCTGACTTTCCACCTCAGCCTGGCATGAAAACCCTTTACAATACTCCCTGAACATTATTCCCACGAAAAGTGCAAAGTAAGCTGAAATATTAATCCAATGTTGCAACTGAATGCACTTACTATTCACTGACTCATAACAATTACAGCAAGTCTGATGATTTTATTATTTATTTATTTTTACCAGAAAGGCAGGATTACGAGGCGGGTGATGATGAAAACTGCAGCGAACACAGTGAAGATGAAGTTGCAGGTTCTTCTCCAACCTGCATAGTTGAACATTTTGGCTGACTGGAATGAAAAAAAACAGACAGCGTTACCTTTTCGGTGACTGTCCTCTAGAGGGCAGACAGTGAGTTGTATGAGGACAAGGACTGACAGGTTAAATTTAAGGCGTCTTGAGTCCTATTTCACATCCTGCTGGCTTGAACGTGATGCAGATGATCGGAACATAAATAAAGACCAATGATGGGTGACTGCAGGTGTTCATGGGTGGGTTTTTTTTAAAGCAGCTTTCTGACTTTCTATGTGACCCAGTTGTTTCACTGGCCTAATTCTTATGGGCGTTATCTACTACAGAGGTAAAATGTGTTGAATATTACAAATCTTATGACAAAGATATTTGTTGGCTCATGTTTTCAAGATATATGATACAGTGTTCTTACATACATTCATATTTATGTACAGGAACCTGAAAAAGACTCTACTAAAGTAGAACTGGCCAATCATCCACTGACAAATTCATAATAATAACCATTTTGACCCAAATTTTGATCTTAAACTATGGAAAACTAGCACTTTTGACTTAATTTTTTCTTTATTAATAACCCAAATTTGGTACATTTTCACTACTTTTGTTCTGGAAGCGTTCTGCTTTTAGACCAGTGTGATTATTATGGCCTCAACCAAGCAAACAATCTAATCAGTATAAACCCATTTGACTTAGATTAGACCTAGAATGATTAATTGATTGTTTGTCAGCCATGACATACATGATTAAGCTGTGCAAGTCGTTTTTAATGAAAGAAAAAAAAAAAAGTAGTTTTCCACTTCTGGCTTCATAAATTTCAACATTTCCTGGTTTCTTCACACTTCTGACTGCATAACTGAAAAACTGAATATGTCTGGGCTGTGGTCCAAACAAAACATTTGAGGACGTTATCTTTCACTTCACTTGAGAAACACTAAATTACATTCTAACTGTTTTCTGGCATTTTATTGACCAAACAACAGATTTATTAACAAAATATTCATTAGTTTATTTGTAATGCTAATAAAACAAGCTGCAACCCTATTTTGGATTCAATTTGCAATATTATTACTAATATATATTTTTTTTTATTAATTTATTTATCAGGGAAAATGCAGTGAAACATAATAGAGATAAAGACCATCTGATGTTCTACACAAACAGTGTGTAGGATTTAGTTTGTAATTCCTGTTCCTATAAAACAAATGCTTCACTTTTGGAATGAATAATTAATTTCTAGGTGAAATTAATACAAACAAATATCCTACAGGGTTTTAAAATTAACAGCTATAAACCCACATGAAACCATTTGCATTACTCCTAAAAACTGTTCCTTCATGTGTGAGATCCTTTTTTTCTCAGTGCCATACCTCCATTAGATAATCAGAGGCATCATGTGCCAACATGATCAAAGTCCCAGCTCGGATGTAGTTGACGAGCCAAGAGAAACCAATGAGCGAAATAGTGGCCACATGGTGGACTATCTGCTCTTTGAAATCCTGCAGAGAGGGAAACAAACAGCATTAAACAAAAAAAATGTAGTGCAGTGTAGTCACTTATTGATTAAGCTGTAAAAAATTGGCTAGTAATCAACATGTGAATGATGGATGTTGGTTTTACAAATGATTAACTCTCCACACTGCTGCTTATACAGCTTTGTAGTTATAAAAAAAAAAAAAATTACCCAATCTATCTGTGAAAGGGAAAAACGCAACTTAAAGCAACTCTACAAGAAAATTTCTAAACAAATCCACAAATTGGGGGTTGATTTCAACAGAGTAAGTCTCAGGAAAAGTCCAGAAATATGCTGCTGAGGTTTAAAAGATTAGTAAACTGGGTTATAAACCAGTGCTGGCACAGAAGCTGAGAAATTTGCTGACAGGCTTGAAGGTCTGCTTTATAGAACAACATTTAAACCTGAGGACACAATGGTCAATCCATCTCTGTGGTGTGAGACTCCCCACAGTCACATATTAACTCCAGGGGCAGGAAGTTTGACTTTACCAAACTGGAAAACTACTGACTGATCTACTCCATGCAATGCAAAACATCAAGACAAGTTAATGGATGCAACAGTTCAGCTTCATTATATTACAGATTTTAAGCCCTCACTAAGTAGCATCTCTCTTAATGGAGGGTTTCATTTACATGGGTTAACAAACAGGCCGCTCTGTATCACTTACCTTACGTTTGACATCTGATGCTACGCTAAAAAGCAGGGAGATATAAAATCCCAGTTCAATCATGTAGTACCAGTACTGAGAAGGCACCAGTGGCTGGAAAAAAGGAGAGGAAAAACTGCTGTGAGCACATAAGACTGCCAGTAATTTTACCTTTTATTTATTTGGGAAGACATCTTTAAACTAGGAAAAGTAAAGAAGAGAAAGGTGCTTTCAGCAGAGCACAGTGATCTGCTGCATAAATGAGAGACATTCTGACATAATGGAAGGAGAGATGGTTTAGGCAACAGTAGATGCATACCATTTTGGGGAAGTCTTCCCACATCTGCTTCATATCGTAGAACCATGGTTTCTGAGGGCGGATGGACGTTAAATATTAATGAAAGTGAGAGCATTTAACTCTTGTGCAAAGAGACAAAGCATGAAGACAGAGGGAAGAAATGTTTGGAGTGTCCATTGGTGAAAATGTTCAGTTCTCTACATTTTATGAGGACATGAAACTGTTTCACAATCAACAGAGGAGGAAATAAAATTCAGTAAAATGACGCAAACTGTAGGGACAAGAGAACTCACATCAATGAGGACTGCCAGGCCAGCAAAGAAAGCAAGAAGGTAAAATGTAAATCTCCAACTGTAAGAGAATGCACAGAGATCTGTACTGAGGCGTGATTTCACACAAAGGACAAACAATGGCACAAAGTCAACCCTGAAAATGCATGTTTCTCTGTCTGCTTCTGCCATAGTTATTCCACAACTACTGGGGCTGCCACTATTTTGCCAACAGCGTCACACAATGAGAATGAAATTAAATTTGACAAAAGTTGATGTAAAATCTGGTCTATTTTCTGATTCAAAGCACAAAAGATGGATATGGTTCAGGGTGAATTTGATGTTGTGCTGAAGGTTTTTAGCTACCTGGCTTCCCGGAACTTCTTCACCTTGCTGGGTCGTTCCTGGTTTCTCCGCCGCCTGAACCACCTCTGGACCTGTCGTACTGAACAGCCTGTGTGTTTGCTTAAACTCTCTATGGAACTCTAAAACCAAAATGCAGGACAAGAAAACAAGTGTCAGCACCAACTGTAACATATCGAATAATAATATAACAGCAATCAACTGAATAAAGGAATATCCATTATGTTTTCAATCTCATTCATTCACACCTAGGGCTGGGCGATATGGGAATAACAATCATAACACGATAATTTTTTTTTCACTGGTAAACTCTTTTCTCACCAACATAAACCACTAGGGAATGTAACGTTAGTCAGATAGGTATGAATTGGGGCTGTTTTGTAAGAGCGTGGATGTTGGAGGAGACTGAATGAAGTATGCATGTTCCGGGGCAGGTGCTGGAGCTGGGCGAATTGTTGCTGTACAGCCCTCAGGAACAAGCACTGCATGTGCCAGTACGTACTCTGGAGGCGTGGTTTCAGGGGGATGTCTGAAGAAAGGGGTTTGGACTTTTGAATTGTGTATTTTCATTCATTAGATCTCCTATCCCATCGTTAATTATAATTGGCTGTTCTTCTGTCTGTCAAAACAAGGACGAATGAATTCTATCGAAATTTTATCTAGCATGTCTCATATTTCTATCTGGGAAAAGTTATTTCATGATGTATATCGTTATCGCTTTATCGCCTAGCCTTAGTCACACTCAAATTATCAGTATCTCTGGTACGATATAAAAAAAGTGCACACATTGAGCCACATTTAGTAAAAGTAGAGGAGCAGAAGGAGAAGTTTTCTGTATTAGATTTGGAGGGGTTAATTGAGGAATGTAATAATATCTGTAAGCTTCCACAAAACCATGATGTCCAGGGAGAGTGCAGGTGGAAATACAGATTGTGAAACCTTGGCTGAAGACACTATGACATGCTGAAAGGAGGCCAAAGGTTTTGGTGCAATGGGTATAATGTAGCTCATTCTAGTTTGGGGTTGAAATCCTCTTAGATTTCTCCACACAAATTAGGAATAATGTGCCTTAGCAATCAATATACTCTGGTAATTCTTTCCTTCCTTCCTCAGACACTCAAAATACATTAACATTAGTGGAGAAAATTCACTTTTTTACCACATGCTTTCTGTGCTAAGTGGCGGATACTCGTACTGTAACCATCACAGCAAAGAGGAATCAGACATGTTTTTATTGCTGTTAAATAATATCCCAATCAGAGATGCCAATTTGCCTAAAGGCAGAAGTCATGTTTCCCTGTGAATACGTTGGAAGAACAAAATCTGCAAACTTATCTTCTTAACAGAACTCTGCACATGCACTCACTGAATTGGAATAACATGCAGTATTTTCCTCTAAAGCATACGCTGCACATCACACATAAAGTTAGTTTGTGCATGTAAACACATTAGAAGGTACATTGGGAGTTTTTTCACTGAATAGTCAGATGCCACATTGTTTTTTTGATGAAAACCTGCTAGATAAGATCAGCAGATGTGAATGTGAAGTGATGTTATTAACCATGTTAGGTAGCATTAACTAGGAATATAGGTCTGTTTCAGTCATGTAGTTTAGCTGTCAACAGGAGAACGCATAAAACAGTAGGATATATTAAACAGTGTACAAAATTCATAAATATGTCCACGTTAATGGATTCATTTGTATGCAAGGAACACAGCAGCAACATGTTACAGAAGTAAAACAGGGCAATGAGGAAACAATTGCATATTCAGGACTTAAGGTGAGCTTCTAATTACAAGATATGGCCTAGTTTATGAATTATGAGGAGACGCATTAGCATTCATGTTCAGCAGGTACAATCTTTGAAAGTCAAAATGTTTGGTCTTGGTCAAGGACCCCAACCCCTGAATATTTCATACTGCATTCCAAATCAATTAAACCATATTAAACATATCTATACATATTATGTGGGAGTGGTAGTTGTGTCCCTATATGCCCTTAGATCTTTAGTAAAACCAAAGATCCCTCTTGATCACATGATTAGGACTGGGTATCATGGCGAATTTCCTTAATCAATTCAATTTCAATTCATAAGTTCCAGAATCGATTAATCACAATTTGATTCGATCTGATATCGATACGATTCAGTATTAACTGATTGATTCAGATTCATTTAGTGATACCGCAGTAAAATTCTGAGCTGTAACTGGATTATTTCACTGCCGCAGCCATGCGACACATCAATACTGGTATCAATATTGACATCAGAAAGAAAATAAATATGACATTTCAACAGTAAATACATGAATCTGCTCTTAAATAATGAAAGGGAAAGAAACATTGCCATGTTTCTACAGTGGCTCAGAATGAACTTCAGAGTCATCTTTATTGTTTTATGGCTGGTGCTTCTAGAGTTAAGGCGCATTACTATCACCCTGGGGTGGCCCCCCTCAAACATTATCTGGGTGGGGGTCCGTGATTGTCGGTTGGAGTTGGAGGGTGGCGGCCTGTGATTGACACTTTACTATTCCTCTAACTCCCCACTCAGCCATAGGTAATAGTATCACCAATGGCTGATCCAAGTTAATATTCTGAGAACGACCAGCTTCCGCAACCCGCCTCTGCCAACCAGTTCCTCCTCACTGTGGGTTCAAGTTTGAGGACGAGAGGCCTTCCTGTCCTAAAATGGGTGTATTCCTCACCCTTCCTCTGCACCCGTCCTGGATCAGAACCTTCGCAAGCGAGATCAAGACACCCCGTCTCCCCAGGGGTGCGCAAGACGAAGCTGGCCGTGCCTCAGTGTCGGTGGTACCCAGGTCAGGTACTCACGGTCCTACCCCAGAAAAATTTATCTCCTCCACTATTAATCCATTACGCAAAATTAAAATGAAATCGATCTAAAATCAAAACGATTTTTTTCTACCCAGCCCTAAACATGATAAATGATTAGTTTAAATATTCTTCACCAAAATTTTGCAGTCTAAAAGGAAGACTAGTCAGAAAGATTAGTCACAAAATGCATGTGTCAACACTTTTCTAACACTAACTCACACTGCACATCTTCAGTAAATCCAGACAGTTTTTAATGCCTTTAAAAGAGAGTTGAATTTGCGTTGGCGAGAATCATTAGTAAATCTGCCCGAATATGTAGCAAGCCAATTTTATGATTGATTCACAATGGATACCTGTGTGGGATGCTTTGATTTGCTGCAGAAATAGGACTCCAGAGTGGGATTTGGAGCCGCAAAAACCCGTTTCTTGTCTGTCACTCCCAGCAGAGAGGCTAGAGGAATCGCCACCATCCTGAAAAGAAGACAAACACTGGACTGAAAAGCTGCTCACAATGACCTTTTGTTAGAAACAAAGATGCAAAACAGGCTGGCAGGTACTGTAGGTGGTTAGATTAACAGGTAACTTAAACGATAACAGGACATAAAGTGAGGCTGAAAAGAGTGACTCACCTCTCAAATATCTGCCTGATGACCAGAAAGCAGAGGGCGATAGGAATAGTCACCCAGAGGTCTGCTGTTTTAGGAAAGACTTTGCCATCATGGTCAGTCAGGTCAGCCCACCCGTGGCCTTCAGGAAACCAGATCCAGTCCGCCCAAATCTGCTCCCTCAGTTGAGACAACATCCTACAAGCCAAACGGAGAGAAAATGTTGTTGTAGGAAATGTAACACAAGTGTCAACCGGAGGGATTTGTCTGCTCTGTGATCTCCATTCAGAGTTTCCATTAAACAAATCGAGCTGCTCGCTCAGCCAGGACGATATCCTGAGAGGAAGGAGAGGAAACCGTGTGGGCTGAGAGGAACGGGTATTGATCAAAGGCGATTAATCAGGGCATCTGCGACAGACAGTGTACCTGGGCACTTCCTATTCCAGATCGAGAATGACGAAGGGTGGCTTCGATAGACTTCACACAACAGTCAGAAAACCTGCAGAAACTCATCTACCACAACCTCACCTGCAGTTGAGCAATCATTTCCATTTTTTGAAAAACATTTACCACTTCTGCAGATGAATAACACATATATGTACTTGTAGTACCTGGTTAAAAACATTTTATATTTTCCATTACCAGCCCTTCTGATCCATGAATGCCTAAGGACACTTCTGAGCAGCAATGATGTGTAATAGCCTCTTACACAGTTTTTAACCTACTGTATGTCTGAATTGAGCAATGACAATGATGCAATGAACACATCATGTGCCAAGTAAGATAACTCATGGTAACATTCTTGACCATGTGGCACAATCAATAAAACCACAATAAAAAAAATACTCAGCATGACAAATTAGTAAACTCACAAGCAAATCCTGTTGTGTGGTGCTATAGATATTCAATGAAAACTCATGGTCAGAAAGATAAAACCACACTGAATTAGTTCTACTTTACTCATACACAGGACTGAAAAAGGAACTTCAATAACTATAACATCTGAACTATTGAGATACTATTGAGGGCATCATTATTGTCTGATACCAAATTTCATCACCAGAAGAGTAATTATTTTGGTTGATACTGTGGGCAAAAAGATGCTTATGTTCATAGTTATTGAGAAGTAACACTGAGCTTGCTCACTATTTGCTCTTTATATATTTACAGACCCAAAATAATGGTACAAAAAACCCCAAGAATTTGGAAATACATACCTTTACTCAGGTCTCTTCTCTAATTCTAAATCAAAAACTAAATGTAAAGATAAAGTGACCTGACAGGGTTCAGGTCGCTGTGGAAAACAGAAGATACCTTTCCAAGCTTCTGTGTCAAGTCACGGCTGATTTAATCTGAGCAGTGATCAGTAATTACAGCTGTCATCACGTATTTAACCCCCCCCCCTGAAAACACGTGTAATTAAAGCCAAAGTCTATTTCACGGGGTAGATTTCAGGTTGTACAAATCCTGAGTTCACAGATGTAGGTAGAATTCTTATCTACTCTTGAACCACTTGAATTGCAGTATGCTAGAAGGTAATTATGGAAGTTTTGCTTAATAACACTAAAAACTATTAAGCACTGCAGCTTTACACATTTATGGCTTTGAGTTGAATGTCAAACTATCTTCATAATAGCTTTTAAAAATCCACTACCATTCATTATGATTTGAGACAACTTCCCGTAAGTGTATTTTTTATGTTGTAAAACTTCTCTTAGAACTGCAAATACAAATATATGAGGTGAAATATAACACTTAAGATTTGAAATGTGTACTGTTACTTTGATTTGGAGAGAAATGAGACGTTATTATCCAACTGACTATTGTTTAGGAGCCAGTATTGAAGACATGGTGTCTACTTTCAATGATACTCTGGCCTAGTAAAAGCCAACTGAGACCGATTGAGCTCTGACCTACTGTAATTAATTCAGTTCACTTTGATGTTAACAGAACTGAAGCAACATCAAATACACGGACAGGTAGGGTTTACTGCTCTGTTGTGCGAGTACAGTGACAGGATCTGCAAACAATCCAGGGTGACCTCAGTGTCTTTGTTACTTCTGGCGACTCCTGCACAAACAAATAGGTCAATTTTACATCTTAATCAAAATATTTCTGTCTGGTCACAAGGTACAGAAGGGTTATTCTCAAGTACGACCACCTTACTGAAACAGATCATTCAGAAAGGAGACTCCCTGAATTCCTTTTCAGTTAGAAACCGCAAATAAATCTTAAAAACCAAAAGCTGAGGGGAGTTATTGGGAGCAGCTCGTTACAAATCACCAAAGACATGTGAACTGGACTTTATGAGTGGACTTTAACCCATTATAAGATTAAGCTACTATGAAGGCACAGCTACTCAAGCAGGTCAACCTTGTAAACAGATCTTGTTCACGTTATCACCTGAAATAACAGATTAGAGAACAGTTACTGGATTAACTGACTAGTCACAGAGTATTAACTTAATTAGGAACTTTTTTTTTTTTCATTCTATTAATTGGTTTGAGACGTTTAAGACAGGACATGTGCCAATTCCAGCTTCTTAATTCGCAAATACTTTCTGGTTTCTTCTGTGCTCTAGGAAAAAAAAAGAACACTGACCGTCTTTGTACCAAACGAGACATCTGAGGAGAATCATCTGGGGTTTGGGAAACAGCAATTCACTTATTTATTTATTTATTTATTGTTTTACACATTTTATAGATGAATAAATCAATCAAGAAAAGAATCAAGTGAAATAGAAACACCAAACTTTGATGCAAGTCCGGTTTAAATTAGAGATTCACCAGTTCTGAAAATCTAGGCCAACACTGATGGTTAAAATAAGGATTTTACTAATTGCTGATATAGAATGCTTTTTTTTTTTTTTTTTTTTTTTAACATGAGGACTAAATGACTCAAAAACACTTTCTTACTAAGACTATTATGGGTGTTTCTATGAAACCAGGGTTATTTTGGTATATGGCACTTTGCCAGCTTTTTCAGACCTAATAATAAGAGAGAAATTTAGATATATTTTTCCCTCCAGGAGGTACCTAATGATGGCCTTGGATAAATGTAAAAAAAATAAAAAAAATTATACTCTTGCTCTAAGCCACCCCATAATTAATGAATTTTGAAAGGTGTCTGGTGGAATCAATGATGCAGTATTTCCACATTTTTCAGACTGAAAAATATTACCGAGTCCTATTTTCATTGCAAGTATTGCAAGTAAAGAACATCAGAATCTAATCTTTCATCAAACCGTCTTTGGGACATTGCAACTTCAACAATACAAACTTACATAACAAATTTAAATGAAACATAAACATTAGTCACTGCACTCAGTCTACAAGGCCGTTACCAATATTTAACCCATATACAGTGCATCACTACAATCGACACTTTAATTACTTTTTGAAGTCAAATAATCAAGTCAATTTATGTTTACATATGCACACATAAACATAGTTCTCATACAGTTTTTTTTATATATAGCTATCCAATTGAGTAAAGCTAATACTGCACTTTGAAACATTCTTTGCAGACATCTGCTTCAGTCTACTGTTTGTTCCACCCAGAAGCAGAAACAGTGTCATAAAAATTCATTCAGTTTCTCTATTAAGGAAAACACAAATCTCTTCCAAAAGCAAATAAAACTTTGTCAACTCCAGAAAAAAACTGTTGACTATGGGTATTGTTTTGACTAATGGACTATAAGTGCACAACCCTACTTTTAGCATCTTTATTAATGGATGGAATAAATTGAAGCTGCTTCTGTCATTCTATGCATACATGGCACTTGTTTGTTACAGTTAGAAGGCGTTTGTTCTCAAAGCCAGGCCACTACATAAGTTTACTTAGTCTTGCAGTGATTGCACTCGTATAAGATGCTCATGAAAGACCAGTTCCTCTATCAAAAGTAAACCTCCTTTACTCAGTAAATATTATGGACTGACTTAACCTATATGGCAGATTTTATACACCTTCAAGGTGTCCAAAGCTCTTTACAAGACCTCACATTCACCTACTCATACACCAGTAGATAATGATAAAGTGCTCTTAAATTCTTTGCCACTTACACTAAAGGTTAGTTTAGTCTAAAGCAGCTTCACACATAATGTCTAGTTTGCATTTAACAAGTGGGATGCACACCTGAGAGCGGCTGTAGCTCCCAAAGCTGGTTTCCAGTTTCGTCTGTTAGACAAAAATCCTTCTGTGTGTTCACCCAAATCCCATAATACAGTCTAGAACAAAAACCAGCACTCATTAACATATTTTAACACAATCCACAGAGAGCTCATTCTTTTTGTTTGTTTGTGTTGGAAGGTAAGATTTTAAAGGTTTCAAAACACTGAACATGATGTCAAACATGGACAGAGAATTAGAGGTATTCATTCTCTTCACTTAAGTAAAAAGATGTAAATATGATCAGCAAAATGTGCTTAAAAGAATGAAAAGTTAATATCATGACCCCTGGATAGACTTTTACACCTGTATGATGTTTTTGAATTAAAATCACTAATGTATTAATGTGTAAGTTACATTTTGTCCTTTTTTATGTATACTTTTATAGGTTTGATGTTCAGACTGTTCTTAATTGCACCTTTTCAGATGTAGATTTTATAAATTTGCTGTCCAGACAACTGCACAATGACATTAAAGACTATCTATCCATCTGCTTAATGTTGAGCTCATTTGAACTACTTTGTTCACTGCTGGTAATTTAATCTACAGCAATGCGTCACATTATATAAGATTATGATATGTTTGCAGTGATGCCATCCTGTGAGAACCATGTATAGCCAAAAAGTCAATATTTCATGAGCTCAGAAAGTGTACTGTTACCAGCTTGATGACCACGCATTTTAGTACAAGAAGTAGAGGATTTCCCCCCCCCCCTCACACAATAAAGAAAAAAATGTCTCGTTCACTTTGTCATAAACATTTAAATCAACATCAGAGAAGCTGAAGTATTAAAAGTAGTGCTGTCAAATAATTAAAAATGTTATCAGATTAATCACAGGATTGCTGTGGATTAATTTTGATTAAATATCATTCATTTTTAATCTATTATTAATCACATTTCATTTTGCATGATCAAACAGACTCAAGAAAGAAGGGAATATATATGCACTTAATATGTTCGTCGCAAGCTTGGTGACGTGTTAGCTGAAGTGGGAGCAGAATCCCCAACTAACGTATGCTTAGCGTTAAAGTGGTATTTTTAAGCTGGAAATGCTTCTGTGGAATGAAACTCCTTCCTGCAGAGTGTGCATGACAATTTATGCCAGTCAACTGTTCCATCTTGGGTTTTTTTGTACTCCAATTTCCCATCCAGAGGGCCAATGGGATGTTCAGCCTCTTCCATCTTTATGGGTTGGCTCTGCTGCTCATCATTACCGGATCAACTGCCCATTTGCACATGTGTGACGGTAACTCTACTTAGACAAACTGCCCAAAATGTGTTGCCAGCGACGTTCAGAGTCATTCTGCGATAAAGTTACTGCATTCAAATTTTTAATCAGATTAATCATGATGATGAATTAATCTGCGTTAATGCATTAATTTTGACAGCCCTAGTTAAAAGTAAAGCTGTCAGACAAATAGAATGAAGTAAAAAATATAGTGTTTGGCTCTGAGGTGTAGTGGAATAGAAGGAAATAGTCAAGTACCACTGCCTCATATAGTACAAGTCCAGTCCACTACAGCTCTCATCTCTTTGTTGATCTTCTCTAGACTTAGATCCAGGAGTCTCCTCTGCTCCATATAAACAGAGAGGGTTTGTAAAAGATACCTTACATATCCCTGAAAGAGCCGTTAATCCTCCAGGTTATCACAAACAGGTAAATCAACACATTTGGTGAGGATGACAAACTAATCTAAAAAGTAAACAGTAACTAAGGCTGCAAAACAAACATCAAAACCCTCCTAGATATACTGGAGTAGAAGTCAGACAAAATGGACATAATTGAATTAAAGACACCTCATATTTGTTGTGCGTTTGATTAAAAAAATGCTTATTCCCCTGCAGCACTGTGTAAACGGTTGTAGCTGGTGTAACCGTTGGAAGTTTTGGATCTCTACGCTGTTTACGTAAACTAGTGCAAGGAGTGGCTGAGTACGCACACATGGCGCAAGCGGGGAGTCTCCCGGACATAGCGGAACAGACGGTCTGACTCAGAGATGGAGCTCAAACAAGTCTCCCAAACGCTAAAAGTCAAATGTAGATACAGGTTGGAGTAATAAGCACCACTTACATTTTAACACCAAGTCTTTAAAAATACAACAACAACCGCCAACTAGCTTCTGATCTTAACGGCGCATCCTGTGAAAACTTTCTTGCGCATTCATAACCGGACGATTAACGGCAGAAATGGCCGTTTTTTTTCTCTCCTGGGAACTACTTCTGCATTTCCTCTCAGGCGGCTTTAATGCTTTGTTGATTGTGTGACCTTCTCTTATCGCGGTGTACCTGAACAAACATCCCTGACATCACGACAAGCGGAGGCCTGTTAGCTAGCTAAACTTTTAACGGCTACAGTTGGAGGTGTCACCGGAGTTAGGTCCCCCCCCTCCCCCGGTAAAACTTCACTTAAATGGCCCATGGGAGGATGAGTCTCCCGTTTCTGGATAAAAATAGCCGCCCAAGGTGTGTGCTCGAAGCGGAGTCTATGATTAGAGGCTTTGAAGGAGCTCTAACCGCAACTGCTGCCGTTTGTAATCTTTTACCTTTTAGCTAACTTGTATTAGCTCGTGCCCGCCGCTGTGTGAATCAATTAACGGTGCCGTCCGTCCACTTACCTCCGGTTGGCTTCACCGTACGCGGGCAGGTAACCTCCAGAAATGTGCGGCAGCTGCTCTTCCTCTGTTCCTGTCGTAGCTCATACACTTTCATGTAGATCTCACCATCAAACACACTCTTCTCCAAACTTCTTGAACGTTTAATGAGCAGCAAATCCGCCTTTTTTTCCTTTTTTTTCTTTTCTTTCCACAGGTTCACCGCATTCTCAGAGGAAAAAGTGTGTCGCACTTTCTGCTCAAAAACTCCCCCGTGTTGTCGTGATTTCAAGCGGCTTCAAAGAGGAAAAACACTTTTGCACTTTTCTGACGTATCAGAGCCGTGCTTGTTGGCCTCGGCTTGTCACCGTTTAGCCGGGTTTTTCAATTGGTTTGATGTAGTGGATATTATGGTAGTACGTTAAAACAAGACCAGGGGGCGGGGAGCAGCAGGCTATTTAAAGTGACGTGCGCCTCCAGTCACTAGGACGAGTGGAAAGTGCCTGTGAGAAATAAAATAAAATAAAATAAAATAAAATAAAATAAAATAAAATAAAATAAAAAATATATATGCAAGGCGAAGTCTATTTGTATAGCACCATTCACACACAGAGCAATTCGAAGTGCTTTACAAAAATGGCAAAGAGACAGGTTTAAAAACATACAATTACAGTTAAAACATAATAAAATAAAAAAAATCAAATCAAAAAAAGTGCATTCAAAAGACAAGATTGAACATAAGTCTTTGAGTCAGGGCACCTCTTTCCAATCCCACATCACTTTTACCCAGAAATCATATATATGTATATGTACAGAGTTGTGCTCATACGTTTACATACCCTAGCATTTAATAGGTGTTATTTATTTTGATAAAAAATAATAATTTTGGTTTAATCATCTGTCTTTTTCTGTCTTTCTGTCCAGTTTACTCAGTTCTTGTTCTACTTATTGTTACTATTATAATTATCAGCATGGTTGTTATCATTTGCTTCTTCTTCCTTGTCCTGCCAGTGACCCTCTAGAGGATGGATGGATGGATGGATGGATGGATGGATGGATGGATGGATGGATGGATGGATGGATGGATGGATGGATGGATGAAAAAAGGCTTTTTGTCTTTCTTCTCCACTTTTCTCAGACTTAGGGTCATGACCCCAGACATACTGTATCATTAGTGCAACCAAATCTAGTGTCAGCCTGCCCCTTGTGACAAATTGTCATATAGCAATGACTGGTGGAAAACAAGTATTTAAAAATTTTTTAAATCTGCTTTGAATTATGGCATTATTTACACATACAACAAGCCATAAGGAGGAGAAGCTGTCTTTAGGATTAGAATATCTGCAGAGTGTAGATAAGTGTGTTCAAGTATAAGGAGCAATTAGATTAAATTAAATTTAAAAAACAAAACATGTCTGCATGGGGTCTCTCCAGCTCCCTCCCACTATCCATTGATATGCACCTTATTAGGTAAACTGGTCAGTCTAAATCAACCGTGTGTGAATATTAGAGTGAATGTTTGTCCATCTATAAACATCGTACCCCACCTTCACCCACTGGTAGTAGCTGGGATGGGATCCAACAGCACAGCAGTGACCCTCTAGGAGATTAAGCAGATCAGAAAATAGATGAAAGAAAGTGCTTTTTTTTGTTATTCTTCTCCACCTATCCAAAACTACGACATAAATAGTGGATCCAATTTGAGAGCTGAAGTCCTGCCCCTTCCTGTTGTGTCCCATGGTGCTTTTATTTTTGAAAAAAAATTGTATTCGTCAACAGTGAGAGACAAGTAGGGTTTTTTTTTCCACCTTTGAATTATGCCATTATTTTCACATATGATGTTTGTAAGTTTAAAAGATTATTTTACAAGTCAAGAAAGTTTCAGTTTGTAGTAAAAACTCTTGAACTATCAGACTGTATAAAAAATATATATATACCGGTATATAAATACTGCATAAAGACTGCAAACCTGAACGTTGTGGAAGTGATGTCATCATAACTTTCTAGACCAGACTGTAGGGATTTCCATCAGTTTTGATATTTTTTCATCTTACTCTCAAAGATTGTTCTAAAATATGCCAAGACAGCAGCTTTTTTGATGTTTGTGGTGACACAGGATGCAGTCCGTTCAGCTGTTGAACACAAATCTAGATGTTTCTTCACTGTCTTTGCCACAAATCGTGAGTTTTTGGGCTTGTAAAATTATATTTGTAATAAATACAGGACTTCAGCTCTCTTTTGGCTTCTGAAGCGTATTGAAGTCAGTAGTTTGTGATTTTGCCGTCACCATGTTGGCTTTTTGAAACCAGAATTGACTATATATGGACAAATGAGACAGAAAAGATGAGCTGAAAAGTGCTCCCTTACTAAGTCTGAAACAGTCATCTTCATCAAACATCGCAAAACAGTCATTTTAAGTTGAGTTAATGGAAGATATTAACCACATCTAGAGCGAAACTGGAAAATATATGTTCATTGACAAAAAGACAAAACTCCTAAAGTCAGATTCTGAAAGCAAGCGTAATGTAATGTAAGTAAATTCAAGTATAACACAGATTTTGCTCACCCTGTGCAAATGCTTACCATAAAAACAGACACATTGACTTCATTTCTAAATCACTGGCGGTCCTTGGTTTAAACTACACCCATGTGAACTGGGATACAGTCATGACATGCAGATATGCTGTTTTTCGTAGTATTTTTTTCCCACCGTTTAGCTCATACACCACTGCCGACACTAACCACTCCTCATACATACAGGCATGCCGAAGAAGGCCAAGGCGTGTTTGGACTCATCAGACCAAGCCCAAAATGCTCCACACTCCAGCTGTGGTTACACACACCTCAATGTTTCACATCCTTATCATATCTGAACTATAAATTAATGCATGCATTTTCAGTAACTGATGGAGGGACTTTAGTCATCTGGAGATTACTAGTAACGTTACATAATGGTATATATTATATAATATCCAATATGGTTACTATACTAAACTGGTCAGTCATATTTACTCTGAAAGCTCCAGTACAAATGCACAGAAGTGTTTGTATGATCTATTTAAATGTAATGTAAGTCATGGACTGATCCTGTGTCAAATGTTTTACTTCAGTACCTCTTCGGGCCTACAGAGAGCAGCAAACTCCCCTGGATTTAACAACCAAACCCTCAAACAAACTGTAACTTCTGCTTTCAGTTTCAACAGCTAAAACAAAGAAATACAACTTTCATTTAAAAAACATGTGATGCTTTAAAAAGAGAGAAAATAACATGACATTAAAGACACGTCACACATTCATGTTTTTTTTTCTAAATTGTACTTTATTTTCTTTTAAAGACATATGTTTTAAAACAGCGATTGTAGAGAATAAATAAAGAAACATTAGTTGTTGTTTTTTTTTGTTTTTTTTTTTAACTTCCATAGGTACATTTATGCAATTAAAAACTCTATAATAAGTGTGTTCATTGTCTTGAAGACCACAGGAATGCTCCTTTTTTTCCTTTTCTTAAATTAAAAAAGAAATTGTCACATCTTCCCCCTCATCAAATCGATTAACAAATAAATTAAACGTAAAAAATCAAGATAGAAAAATTCCCAGCCCTTCCTTCCGTTTTGTTAATTTGAAAAGTAGTGGCAGCAGAGAATCTTTACTGGTGAAGTTTTTAAGTTCTTCAACTCCATTTTTAACCAAGGTATGTACAGTGAGAGGGAATCCATTTCTCCATTACTTTAATTACCCAATGTTTTTAATTTACGTATAAATAATAAAACTAACTCTACATAACAATATTACCAATGGTAATCATACAGAATAGTATTTTCTTTTCCCTTCAACTGTGTAGACTGGCCTTCTTTTAACGCCATAGACCACAAATCACACTATACAGTAGAACCCTGTTCAGTAGAATAACATCAGTGATATGCTTTTTCTTAACATGTAGATCTCGTTGCTGACAATAGAGTATGTACATAATATAAATGAATCCAGCTGTGGAATGATACGAACTCTGGAGCACTCGACACCTCCGATATTGCGGATGCTGACTCAGTTGATGTATGTATTGTCGATATAACTGTCGGCTGTTTTATAAGCGCATACATGTGACATACTGCTTTTTGTGAAGTGTTGCTCCTGTGCTATACGGTTGGTCAAACAACCAAAAAAGGCTGGGACATCCCAAGTGGTTTTCTTGATTGAACTCTTAGGTTTTTTTTTCCTGGAGGTAAAGAAAAGGAGAGAGAAAAAGAGAACAGAGCCGTTTAAAACAGATTACAGGAATAAAACATCCACAAAGAAAGTTCAGTGTTTTGGAAGTGGAGTGGTGTCTGCAATACACACTGCTTGCACTGATGCCTCAGGGGAGTCTCAGTAATCAACTAGTGTCCATGCAACTCAGACAGTGACAGTCATACTGCTGCAAGTGTATGCACGTTCTTAGAAAATAGTCTGTCATCTCTGTTGGCAGGCAAATTAATTCAGAACATGCACAGTAGGAATTCTGGTGGGAATCAACTCTCCAAATTTTGGGCAAAAAACTCAGACATTATATTACATTTATTCTAATAATATTCCAAAAAAAAAAAAAGCCAAACTGTTATCTGACATTTTGAGTTTCTAGGTGAATTCATCATCTACCAAAGATTATTTTTGATGCAGTTTGCTGCACACAAGCCATCTGCAGTTACCAGGAAAATCTATTCAAGGCTTTTTGCATCACTTAGTTAAAACTGTGACTAAATTTCAGATTACTAAAAGTAAATCTCCAATGTCCTGTGACCACTAAGTATTTTAAAACCCTAAAAGACTGCTGAAAGATAGCTCTGAGATTAAAAACTATCCAAAACTTGAGTATTAGGATTTTTTTTCTGGACCTGAATTTTTCTCTTTAGGGCAAACACTAAAGTCTGGTTATTTTTTGATTGATTTCTTTTTTTTTCGGGGTTGTGATTGAACTGCAGATGCTCTGTGCAAAAGACACGTTAAACTTTTTGGTGAGAATCTTGTAATTAAAATGAGTTTTGCTCAGAGTCACTTGTGTTTTCGGTGTCCCAGAATTCCTACAGAGGAATTCAGTTCCTCAGCCAGCAGCACGTGTCACAGGAACCAAACTGCTTTTTACCCGAAAACCTTCTTAAAGTAACATTAGTGTCTCATTTGGTACAACACACACATTTTTTTCACAACTATTCAATACAAAACACTCGCACAAATATGAAAACACTCCACCTCTCTTCTTCTTCTGACACCCAGACGGACACTCGCTCTCACAGTCGTTCATACACAATGTACGATCTTTTCAACCATTTACAGGGACACGTTCAGAAACATTTTCAGTCTCACAAAAACCAAACAAAGTTCAGGCACAAAGTCACTTGGAATTGAATTACAACCAAACGAAAACCCCGCACTCACCGAAACTACCACACCAACCAACTAAACAGAGGGAATATGTAAGAACGATAATCATGACAGACAACAAAAAGCAAACTAATCAAAACCAAAAAGTCAAAAAGGAGAAAATTCTAGTAGATCCATGTTTAATGTGGTAAGTGGTTACCAACAGGCTAATTAATCTTTTAGTGTTAAAGCTTTTAGAGAGTTAAAAAAAAAAAGCAGCATGTCATGATAATCAGTTACTTACAGATGCTGAGGTAACGTGACAGTTATTGATCAGTGTTTGCAAGGATTAAAACCAGGACAAAATAATAAGAGGAAACTCACAACGCACCAAACACAGTTCATGGTCGCCACAGTAACCCGCCATGCAGTTGAGCATGGTGAATCAAGGCAACGGCCCAAAATAAAAATTGCTAATGGCAACCATCACAGGCAATATCGCCACAGCAACCAACACAGGCCAATTAACTTACAACGCAGTGAGAAGGAAGGGGGAGGTTTTAGTGGTTGCTAGGCAACCGTAGCCATAGCGACGCAGTCTCCACGATAGATATGTATGGACGGGACAGTCTTGAGAGTGGTGTGATGTTTTTTTCAGGAAAAATGGCATATGGCACAGCACAAAAACAATAAATGAAAAAGTAAAACAAAAATTAATGACGAACAGTAGTTGCATTCAACCCTGTGACAGAACACTGGTTAGACAGAACATTTGAAGCGAGTAAAAAACTATTTCTGAGTAAGACTGCCCCTACTTACTGAGGAAAAAAAAAATAAAAGGAACAACATGTGTATCTTCTGATCCTTGTAATACATTTCACACTGATGGTAGTTTTAGACTGCTGCCACCTCATTAAAGTTAATCTACTGTAGGGTTATTGACTTCTTCAGTTCCACATGAATGACAGCCATTTACATCCTGAGTCCCCAATTACATCCACTCTGTCTCTTTAACTTCCAGACACATTTCCAGCTGTCTATCAATCCCTCAACATCCATTAACCACATCTTCAAATACATCAATACAACTCACCTCCTTCAGTAAGGCCTGTTGGCATCCTTGGGCCTCTTCAGCTGTACCTTCAGTCTCTTCATGCCGATCTGGAAGCCGTTCATGGCTTGAATGGCAGTTTGAGCACTGGACGGGTTGTCAAAGCTCACAAAACCTATAGACCATATGACGTTATCGAGTCAAATAAAACATTCAGGGCATCGAATGAAAAAAGCAGTTTAAAAGCACACAGTTTTTCTCACATTAAATGATAATTAAAAAAAAAACACAGGATGATGCGAATGAGCCTAACAACCATCACAGAAATGTCTGTCACAATTACCATGAGTGTGACTCACCGAAGCATTTGCTCTGGTTGGTGGCTCGGTCAACAAAGACCTTGGCAGAAATGACGTTTCCGAAGGGCAGAAACATCTGCAGGATCTCAGAGTCTGTGAACTCCTGCGGCAGGTGGTAGATGAAAATGTTACAGCCCTCAGGTCCTGAACACAAAGACAAGATATGACATGACAAAACAGGTTAGACCATCAGCTTCTTGTTAGATGGCCAAATTTCAAAAGCTGAATGAGTAACATAATATGCAACAGTACTGAAACCGAGATTTTCTTGTGTAAAATAACATTGCGCAACTTTGGAAATAATTATCAGACCAGTGAGACGAGGTGTTGAACTACATTTTCTGCTGCTCTTTTTGTGGAGTCAGACTGCATTTTCCTCTGGAGGCTGTAATGAGTCTGTTAACAGGGACTGTATCTGTATCTCTATCACTGTCCTCCTCTTTATGAAGCACCAAAACGGCTCCTACTGTACCAGTTTTTACACAAAACTTATTGAATTGAATACATTTCTATTTTATTGTTACAGTTTATCATGCTCATTACAAGCTGCTGCTTTATTTAACAACTTTGATTCATTTCACACAAAAATATAGGTATTTGAGGACTGTTGTATGGAATTTTAACATCTAAATCAGATGGTAGAATAATTATTTCCATTATTACAGCAATAAAAGAGTGTAGAGGTCTGTGTTTGTCCTCACAGACTATGCAAAGCTTGAGATTTTGCATTTTTGGAAGCATACCTGAGAGCACACACACAGTATATTAACAAACGCTGTGCAAAACAATGCATTGTCTGTGCCAGTTCACAGCATTATTGACATAACAATAATGACAAAGATTAATGCAGCCCTTCTGTTTAGTGTGATGCATTACATAATTCAATCAGGCTTCAAGATTCTGGAGCTACATTTTCAACAAAGGAATGAATAGACACTAATAAATAACAGCCCAGAATGATAGAGAATGCATTAATCATTTGACAGAACAGTTTACAGAGCGGTTAACGGTGATTTAAAGTGTGTGTGTATTTTGTGGGAAATGGGTTAAATCATGCAAAGCCACTGGCATGTACCTGTAGATAAGGCGGAGATAATCCCACATTGCTACACAGCTCTTTGAACTCACCTTCTCGTTGCTGCAGCTGCTGTGGCTGTTGCGGCTGCTGAGCCACCAGAGTGGGCTGATGGGGGAACGGCTGTCCCACCAGGCCGTAGGCAGCGGGGTAGGTGGCTGACGAAGAAGAGGAGCAGGTGAGCAAAGAGCAGCCGTGAGGAAATCCAGACAGAGTGCTGCAATCTGATCAGTTTTTTTCTACAAACATCTGACAGAGCTGCCTTCCCACCTACAGATTCGCTATAATGAGAGAATGCTTTGCATATAGTTTATGATGCATGACTCATTCCATAGAGCCGCGTGCTAGTTACATTTTGTAATATGTGCGTGTTTTGACTTCAGATGTCAATTTATGCTTTACACATGCAGCGCTGTGAAGACAAGGAGTGCAAAGGTAACATCGCTGTATTTCATTAAGTTACATAAAATGCTTTTACACAAACTTGTTAAATCAAGAAGGTGAGGTGTTTTTATTGAATGTGTCATGTGGCATAAATGCATATTTTCCCAAGGATTAAAAAGAAAATCGAATCCTTTGTACTCGAGCTGAAACTAACAGTTATTTACACCGTTGATGAAACCAATGATTATTGTCTCGATTAATCAATGGAAATGTCAGAAATAGCTTAAAAATGTCAATCAGTGTTTCTCAAAATAGAAGATAACATCCCTGAAAGTTTTGTTTGTACAAAACCCGTGGATATTCAGTTTTACTGCCACAGAGAAGCAAAAGAAACAAGGACACACTCGTATTTAAAAGAGTGATATTTCACTTTTTTAAATGGAATTATGCATTTTCAAACATTTCCCTATGGTCTACATAAACTGTAAATGCTCTGCTTGGGTCTAAATTCTTCATTAATTCAACCCTATTTCTGACTAATGACACCAGAAAGGTCATTTTGAGCACTGGCCCTTTAAATGCATATGACCCCGCCCCCTCCAGGTTGTTGGCTGTGCTGCTCTGTCCCGTTCAACCGACAATTCATCAATTTAGGTAATTGGCTCAAAGTTTGGACATATTTTCATTTTTTACTACAACCACTGCTGCTGATAAACAATTTGTCATACTTGGAGAAATTTTCGGCGAAAGTCTTGACCGTATATGTGCAAATGTCCTGACGTAACTAGTTATAGAGAAAGAAATAAAGCAGGAATTCAAACGGGTTGTAGAAATCTACTCAATTTCTGCTGGATTGAATATAAAGATAGCTTTGCAGCACGTGGAGGGTTCAAATTGAAACTTTTGGAACTATTAGGGTCCAAATACACAAAAATAAATGAATCAAAAGACTAATAAAAGTGGGTTTAGCAAAAAGTGACCCTTTTAAGAAGCTAGACATTATTAATCAATTATCTTGCAAACTAATATAATATTTTCCAGTTGCTCATTTCATAGATTAATCATTGTAGCTTTAATCTGAAGTTCATTTCAAACATCTTACATACATTTTGACAGGTCTTAAAAACTGATTGGCTGTTTTTGTTTGGTTGTAATCGATACATGTGATGATCACTGCAGCTCTATTTTGTATTAGTGTTCCCAGCAGCAGCAGCAGCAGCAGTGACATGTGTAAATGGAAGAGCAGTCACACAAATAAATGCTAATTACTGTCAGAAGGATTACAGCGCTTCATATGGGTGACTCTGAGGCTGTGATTCTCACCTGTGTAGTGCTGCATGCCGGTATAAGCCTGCTGCAACGGATCCAGGACAGGACTCTGAGCTGTGAAGCACAAAAACAATGTCAACAAATGATGCATTAAAGAAGAAAATACCTCTGAATGTGATCTAATGGAAGCTGGATAGTCACTGTCATCAAACAAAAGCAAACTTTGTATTTTTGTACCAGCAGTGACATACAGCACGCAAAACTAATGGAATTCTGGTGGCATGCAAAATTATAAAACATTAGTATTGTATGTAGATAAATGTGTGTGCATGTAAGTAAATGTAAATATATTTGTTTATATATATAATCTTTATTACTATTCGTGTTATTGTTCTGCAAATGATTGATGACCATGAGAAGCACTGATTTTCTCATATTCCTCCTCTGTTTTGTATTGCACTGGAAAGTCTTTATTTATATGATGATATTCATGCAACAAAGATTCCTGTTTTTTTCTTTCTGTGAGCAATATTGACACCCCTTTTTATTTTTTTCCTAAAAAAGAAAAAAAGAGAACAGTGTATTCTGTATCATGATGTGACCTGTGTAATATGTCGTGAGATTGGTTCAAATAAAAATTTGAATAAAACATTTGTATTGTGTTGTTTAATAATTAATATTAACTTGTTTTTTTGCACAATTTATGGTCTGAAATCACTGCCATTTTTCTTCAAAAAATGCAGGAAATTGCAATATTTTATTTTGGGCTTTGGAAGTGGAGTGCAGAACAAAAATAAATCTGTTGATTTTACTCAAACACATCCCTATAAATAGTAAAACCGGCGGCCTCTTAATTAATTCCAGAGCTGTGTACGTTAGAAAACAATCCTAAATGCTATTTGGGGCACAGCAGCATGCTCCAAATAACATTTACTGCCTTCATTTAGCTTTATTTCATTTCCTCTCAATTTAGAGCCTTGTTGATGCTCACACAGCGGCAGTGAGTACATTTGTGGATTTTATGACATACAGAGCACTGATGCAGCAGCTGTGCAGGAGGCTATGGCTGTACCTTGATATGCATGAACCCCGTTAGTGTACAGGGCTTCAGTTGCTGATTGGCCGTTGGGCGGAGCTGGCACAGATGGATAACTGTTCACTGCAATTGGCGGAGGCAGAGCAGGAACAGGTGTGGCTGCGATGGAAGGTGGAGTGCTGGTACCTGCAAACATAGACAAAGTAAGAAACCTGTTAAAGCTATTTGTTTCTAGTGGGAGTCATTTCAATGTAACACAAAATAATGGATTAAATGATAGCAGAAGCTTCATTCATATAAAATCAAGTTATGATCAGAAAACAGCAAAAGCAAGAATACATTCATAATGGCTTCATTATTTTACTCCTCTTTGACTCATTCAGTGAATTTTAGCCGTAGAGAAATAGTACTTGAACTGGATCTGCTTAGTGTTAGCATAGAGCTGCAAAGTTTGCACTGGAAAAAATATGCCTCTAAAAACAAGTAGAAAAAAAAAAGCAACATATTTTTGCTTGAATTAAGCAAAAAAATATATAAAATCTGGAACAAGTGGAAATGATCTTCATAAGATTTCTTGAAATAAGATTTTCAAGATCTATTGTCTAAAAATAAGTTTATATCTTATATCATTAATGAATTTACTTCATCTACTGCTTATTTGACTCTTTGTTTATATCCAACTACCGTAATTCGGTAAAGCCCTCTGAGGCAACCTTGTTGTGATATTGGGCTCTGCAAATAAAACTGAATTGAATATCTCACTGAAAATTACTCTTTAGGTGATTATATCTTATTTTAAGTGTGATGAGATATTTTGACTAGAAATGAGAAAAATACTCTTGTTAAGATTTGGATTTTTTCCAGTGTGTGTCATTAGTCTGTTGTTTTTATGCGATTATTCATGACAAATGCTGGTATTGGACTGTTCGCTTGGTTTAGATGTTTGTCCATTTAAGTGCTTGTTGTTTGAGTTGTGTCGTCTTCCGACAGTTGCTTTTGTTGAGCTTTTAGCTGATGTTCTTCAGGTGAAGGGGATGTACAGCATGTGTATATTACCATTAGCCTTGCGCAGCATTACCATGGCAACACAGATGGAACTGTGGCTAGCGGGGGCAACCGGGCTTCAAAGGCTACGTTCAATATCATGAGACCTACACTCACTGGCCACTTTATTAGGTACACCTGTTCAGTAGGCCAAACACGCGCAAGATTTAGGTCAAGATGATCTGCTGAAGTTCAGATAAAGCATCACAGTGGGAAGAACATGATTTAAGTGGCTGAACATGGATGGAATGGTTGTTGATCTGCAGCTCTACTGGGATTTTCACACATAACCACTTCTAAGGCTTACAGAGACTGGTCAGAAAAAAAGAAAATATCCAGTGAGCCACAGTCCTCTAGCAGAAGAAGCCTTACTGATCCCAGAGGTCAGAGGAGAAGCACCCTGTTCATCATAGATGTGCAGCCAACAAATCAGCTGCAACTGCATGATGTTATCATGTTAGTGAGGGCCAGAACCTCTGTGGAACATTTCCAGCTCCTTGTTCAGTCTATTCCACAAAGACTTAAAGCAGTTATGAAGCAAAAAGTTGGTTCAACCCAGAACTAGCACAGTGAAGCTAATAAAGTACTTTCTGAGTGGCACTTATTATAATTAAAAACAGCTGGAAAAATGGTACATTTAAATCAGCCGTCAATCAACAGGAGTGAGGAAAGGGTAAATGAATAATTATAATATACTTGTAAGCCTTCCAGACAACTGGTAGTTGATACTTTTCACATTTTGTATTTGTTTACATGCCACTCCAGATGCAGATATTTTAGGAAACAATATTTTTCATTTTGCCTTTTACAACTATTGCTGTTTAAATGTTCTCTTTGGGCTTCAAGGTTCATCAAATTCCTGTTGCAGACCATCACTGTTTGTGTTATTATATGCTCTACATGAACAGATTTACTCATGAGTATAATTTAAAAGTGTAGAACATGGCCTCCACCAGTACTTGCAGGTTGCAGTCGCCATCGCTCTTGTTTTTCTACTATAAACATAAAAGCCCACATAGCTAATATTATAAAAGACTGAACACAAAACAAAACAAATGTTTGTTGTTTTGTCCTCTTTGGTCCACCTCTCCTTGTGTATCTGTCCTCATATTTCAAGCAGAAATCTAATCAAGGCTGGCCGGACCAGACATCTCTGCCTCTCATTACCTGAGGAGGGGGTGATGGATGCGATCGGCGTGGCAATGATGCTGCTGGGGTTGAGGGCGGCGAGTTGCTGCATCTGAACAGCTGCCACTGTGGCGACAGGAGAGAGGTAGGCCGACTGCGCCACCAGGGCCTGCTGCTGCATCAGCTGGAGGGAGGAGAGGATGAGATGGAGGGGAAACCAGAGAGACGAGGAGGAGGGAGAAGAAACAGGGATATGGATGAAGAATGGGAGTTATTAGAGTGTGAAGTATGTTTAGAGGGATCCATCAGTGTGTATAGAGCGGAGAACATACGTGTGTGCTTCTCATATTTAATGTGAGACTTACACATAGGAGAAAAAACAGTCAATGGTAAAAAAGCGTATTCAACAAGTGTGTTTTGTAGCTTACAGCTGCACACTCATTTTCCCTGATTTTCATGGTATTTATTAAAAAACTGGATCCAGTCAATAAACTGAAAGATAAATATAACTGCAATAGATCCAGACCAAGCCTTGATCAGAAATCAATATAAAGGCTCCAGACCAGGTTTTTTGTGGGTGACCTGCTTTGATTTTTTTTCTTAATGAGCTCATTACGCTTTAAGTCATGGATCGTGTTCTTTTTCTGAGCTGTAAGAATGAAAGTAATGCAAAACATTTCATCTTGCTGTGGTGTTTGTGTCATTTTCAGTCGTGTTGATGATTCCATTTTCAGTCAGTTCTACTTAACTTACTTAATGTTTAGTTTTTGCGTTTCCTCCTCAAGCATCACAAATTAAACATCTGTAAATGAGCCACATCTGAAGCCATTTACACTGAGCGGTCAATTAGCAAACACACACGCAGTAATGTGGCTTTACTTTACATAACAATTAGTGAGTTTTCCAGTTAAAAGAGTCTCATTTAGTATTAAACCTCTTTCATCAGAACCAAATGGAACATATCACAGCAAGCAAGGCTTTTCTTGTGATATTAATTTTTACTTCAGTGCTTTCACTTTTACTAAAGAACGGCATCAACTAACAAACACTGTTGAGTAGTGTTGTGTAGGACATTATTGTCGATTTCTCTGTGTGTGTTCCTCACAGCCTGTGTGTAGGCGTTGTAAGCCCCGAGGTGAAGGGTCATGGGGCTGATGACTCCCAGCTGAGAGGCCACCTGCTGCATCCGCCGGAGCCCTCGCTCCTTCTCCGAATCGGCAAACTTCACCACCAGGCTGGACGAGGCGCCCTGCAGAGGAAAAAGAGGGAAATTATAGCTCCATCTGTCTGACACTTTTCAGGTCACTGCAAGTCTTGACATTTACAAAAATAGCGTTACTTCGTCTCTGGCAATATTGTAAAAATGTGTAGACAATTTGCAATTTCAGCTTTAATTGCACTAATTTTTGCTGTTACGGATCTCTCAACTAAAACAATAACATAGTAAAAGTTGTGATCCAAGGGATTATGGGAGTTGTTTTTAGAATTATTAGTGGTGAAAAGTTTCATTTGCATAATGTTCAATGACATATATTAGCATTATGTCAATTAATTATGAGTCAGCTATAATATACAGCCGTATTTATTACATAGAAAATACTAAATACACTGCTGGATTTAACTAAACTAACAGGTTAGACCCCTCCACAGGATCAGTACTGCAGTGATTCACGTGCTTAAGCTGCAACAATGTCTTTAACTCGAATGGATGCAGTGAAGAGCTTCTAGTTTCTTAAAAAAACATCAGTTTGTAGAGCACATAAAGATTAGACTGTGTTTTAAGTCCAGACTGAGCCTGTTCCAGAGGGATGGGAGAAGAGCGGAGGATGAAGTGATTACCCATCATGCCTAGTGTCTACAGTACAAGCATGTGGGGGCAGTGTTATGTCAGGGGTTGGGAATCAAAGTAACTGTAAAAAATCAAGGTGACAGTGGTTTTCTGATCTTTTGAGCTTTTATTTGTAGTTTCTAGTTGAAAAGAATGATTTTATAAAATTATTGTCTGCACCCCCCCACCCTCCTAGAAGACCCCTCCAGTCCCTACTGCCTAAAAAAAACCAAAAAACAAAACAAAAAGAACACCTGTTGTATCATACAGGAATCTTCCCATTCTGGACATAGTCTGCATGAACTGCAGCCTTTGAATAGTGTAAAAACATGAAGAAATAAAAGACTTAAAACCAGCTTTCATCCAAAAGCAGTAACAGCCCTGTACGCTGCTGAAGTCTGACTTCACAAATGTAGCAATACTTCAAACTGCAATATTAGAAATTATGCAATCATGAATTTTTTATGGGTTTTTTTCTGACAGAATTACATTTGTTTTGTGTGTGATTTGTTATGTTTCTCTAAAAGGGTTTAAGCAATTTTTCATTCTAACTTTTATACACATACATTCTATTCTATTCTATTCTATTCTATTCTATTCTATTCTATTCTATTCTATTCTATTCTATTCTATTCTATT
>JAPTYQ010000003.1:34799732-34832327 GCA_029814465.1 Ostorhinchus cyanosoma
GTTGGGTAAGTTACTTTTGCTTTTCATTATTAGTTTTCCTTCAGTAAATACAATAAGTTGAAGTAACTCATTTGATTTCTGTTCTAAAAAAAAATGTCTTAACCTTCAAAATAAAGCTGAAAAGTCGTTAAAGCATAATTTTTTTTGTCCCCCCATATATTTATTTGACTTTTAAACATTAGCCACACTACATAGTTAGAGAATGAATATAGAAATACAATATGAGTCATGGTGGCCCCAGTCCCAACCCCACATCTCATCTATCCAGGTTTACAAAGAGAAGAAAATAAATCTAACAGTCGATAATGATAATAATAATAAAAATGAAAAAAGACATTAACATACATAAAGTTACCTAATCAAATGCATAGTCTAATACCATTATCATGTGTCCAGACAGCAGATTGACATCACTCAAGAGACTGCTGAAACAGCATAAAGCGTAAATTTAACACTTTAGAGCAGGGATGTCAAACATTCTGGCCCACAAAAGTGTCAATTCAGCCCGTGAGATGAATTTGTGAAGTGCAAAAATGACACTGAAGATATTAAACGTCCTAATAATAACCCACAAATAATGACAACTCCAAATTTTCTCCTTGGTTTTATGTTTAAACAAATTTTAAATGAAAGTGTTTATATCCACAAACTATCCTTTCACAATAAAATGTGAATAAGCTGCACGAATATGAACAACCTGAAACGTCTTAAGGAAAATAAGTACAATTTTAACAATATTATACCCGTTACTAAATATTTTGCACAGTTGTAGATCCACTCAAAGTTGCGTTAACAATAAACAGAGGCATAATAGTGTTGAAATTGTTATTTTTCTTGACATATTTGAGGTTGTATATGGTTGTTCAGGTTATTCACATGTTCATGGTTGTTCTTTATTTCACACTAAAACAAAGAGGGCGAAAAAAAGTGGTTATTTCTATGTTGTTATTATATTATTTTACTGGTCCAGCCCACGTGAGCTCACATTGGGTTGTATGTGGTCCCTGAACTAAAATGAGTCTGACACCCCTGCTGTAGAGTAATGTCAAGAGACATTTTCTTATTTAAGAAGCTTCATTATTGTTGAATTTCCGGCACTAAGTGTTGTTTCTGTCGTCAACATGGCTCTGTGGTTATATTCTACATATTCAACTGCACGACTTTTAACCAGGACAAAGAAAAACAAACACGTTACACATGTCTAAGCGTCCTTCTACTGGCTCCCTGTATGTTTTAGGATTGATTTTAATGATTACTTTTAAAGCTCTCCATGTTCAGACCTCAGATTATATTTTAGACCTTTTAACTCCAGATCAACCGGTGTTTTGTCTGCAACCCTAAGGCAGTGCTGTTTCATCTGTACCAATGTCCAGGATAAAAAACTAAAATGGAACCAAGCCTTCACAGTTTCGGCCATAAAGCTCTGGAATGACCTGAGGAAATCCAGTTGTCTGAATCAGTGTCTACTTTTAAAACACACTTTTACTGGAGGGCACATCCAGGTTTTATCTGCTTGTTTACCTCATTATTCATTTGAGTCTTATTACCATTTATTTACATCCATTGTAAATAAAACACTTCATCATTTCGTATTTGATCAGTTTCTTCGTAAAGCTCTGTACTTTTTTTTTTGCAAAGTGAGCGATAAACAATGATGATGCTGATTGTAAACAGGGCTTAATTACATATATACAATTACATAAACCTTTACATGTAGGTAGTATAGCTCCCCTACATCACATATTAACAGAATAATGTATTTACTTTGTTGTATGTGCAGATTGTATTTGCATTTATTGGTTTAACAGTGTTTTTCGTTTTCCTCCAGATCGAGTCAGTCTTAAACATATAGATTTTCATCTCATATTCTGTTACATATATTTATTACAAACACACTACATGAATATTAAAGAAATATTTTTGATAAATAAATAATCATATAGCAGATTTGTCATGGAAAAACACTGCTCAGCTGCAGGCCTACACTGTACAACACCTTCTCTTTAAATCTATGGGCACGAGCTGCCATCCATTCAGGAAGAAAAAAAAAAGAAGTGAATGATAGATTTCAACAAAAATAACCCAAAGGAAACAAGGGTAAGGCCTTGTTAGTAAAAGAGGAAGCAGTAGCAAGTCTGGGAACACACTCTGTCTTAGTAATTCCTTGCCTTGTCGCCTTGTCTCTCATATAGTCGGTTATTATAGAGACGCGGCTGTCATGTCATATTTAGCTCTGGAAATGTCATTTGGCAGCACACCTGCTGCCTGGCTATGCTAATAAAGCCAGGTTTAACTTTGATTAGAATTCAGAGGGAGAGACGGCTAGAAACAGAGGAGGCGAAGAGGGAGAGAGAGACGGAGACGGAGAAAGGGTGAGCGAATGGAAGAGAAACATCAGAGAGAATAAGACCTGGCAAAGTCAATCCAGCAGCGAGCCTCATAGCTGTCTCTTTCGACCCGTGACATGTAGCGAGATGACTCATGCCTTAACTGGATGAATATGTCTGGATGCATCACATATGAAACATAAGAGGGAGAGCAGCCTCTGACCTTTATTGGAGCATATCAGCTAAAGGGGAAGTGGGGCCCGCATGTCAAACTCAGTTAATTTTCCCTTGTCATTCTGTGTGTCTGTGCGTTGCGTTCAGTTTGCCAGTTATTCTGCTCCCTTTACATACATGCGAACTGTTGAGGACTCGAAAAGACAGCGACACACTCACCCCTGGTAGTGTCTTCTGCTCGTGCAGTGCATTCTGGGCTTTGAGGGCCGACTCGCGAGCACAGTATGTCAGGAAGGCACATCCTGGCGGTACAAAGAAGACCAGAAATATAAGCGTATGTTTCTTTAACGCCATGTTGTTGTACCTAAATCCTCTACAAATTCCATTTGCCCTGAAGGCCTGTGGGAAACAGAAACATGCTGCTGGGGTTTTAAACGTGCTAAGAATACCTGATTAGTCACAACTGTTTTCATGACTAAAATAGTTTTAGTTGTTTTTGGAGCAAAAATGGCAGAATTTTCTGGCACTAGCATTTCCAATGTAGAGATTTAGTCATTTTCATTTAACCCTTAAAGACATGGAACTATTTTAGTTGTGACTCCCAAATGAATTGTTCCTCTATATCTAACCTTTCTTAAGGGATTTATCAGCATTTATTATAATATCATCATCAGAATTTTTCAGTCTTCAGTGAAAATCTGGTGTTTTCCAATCTTTAATTTTCTGACCATGTAGATTTTCATAAAAGCTCAAAGTGAATTCAAAGGTTATTACATAAAAACAGAGAAAACTGAAAAAAATTAGAATTTTTCAGCAAAATGTATCATTAATTGACCATAAAAACAAATGGTATTTGTTAAACTAACTATGCTTTATATATGAATCAATGTCACAGAAGATGATAGTGTTTCCATGTTCACTGAGCCTCTGAACGTCCAAATGGGTCATATCTGATGCAAAGAAAGATGAAAAATTGCATTCTACCTAAATTATTTCAATGTATTGATGGGGTTGGTGGTTCAAATGTTAATCAACATTTGAGATGAGTCGATACTTTTGGCTGCTATCAGCTAATTAGGCCTTTAAGGGTTAACAGTCAATGAAATCCAACGTGAACACACGGAATTAGAGTCTAGAAATGACATTTACCAAAATGATTCTGTTGATTAATGATGAATTGAGAAAATAACCTGCAAAATAAAGAACAGTCATAGGGGGTTTGTTGTCCAACTGTGAATTTGGTTTGAAAAGTAAGAAAATTAACCAATCAGAACACCTGTGTCCAAATCAAAAACAAAATCAATTACTTAAGTAATCACACTTCATTAAACAGTTCTCCCATCAGGATCTCAGAAACATAGGTTAGATCCTGGGTTATATAACCTGGAACTGTTCAGAGACAATCAGTCTGAATGAGTATTTAACATCACACTGTTCATGCGAAATGTATGCAGATCCACATAATAGAAAAAGGCCTTCATTAACCTTTAGGGCCCCCACCAATCATGAATATGTAAATGTATGCAGAATAGGTGTTATAGGTGTTAGAGGACTGATACCACCTGGCCTATATGTCTCCCAAATGACTGACGGTTTATGTGGATTGACAAAAGCCTTTGTTTTCTTTGCTTAGATTTGCATGAAAAATGACAGTTAGGATCTGTGTTTAGCAAAAAAAAATCTCTTTTCCATCTGTCAAACAGGATATTAAATATGTCGAGAGCTTTCCTCTGAAAATATGAGAAGCTGATGTGGCACCGTGGACTGGCTCAAATACTATGTCTTTGCCTGATCTTTAACAACTCTGCCAAAACAGGGAGTCCTGTGTCGTATTTTTAGACACATTGTCTTGGATTTGAAATAATTGGAAATATGAGGATATTAAATTTCTTTTTCAGATCATTGATGATAAAGAGTGGGTTTTTGGTGTCACAGATGTTCTCAAAGAGCTCCAAAGGGACGAGAGCTAAATGAGGATTAGTTTAACCTTACTCGTGTTTACTGGAAATTCTACCCACCTGCAGGGCACACTTGGGTATCTAGTGTAATCACAGGCTTCACATACTATCATCCCACCACAGGATAATAAATACTCAAAAAAAACACAGTATCTTTTCCATACCGGACAAAAAAATCCTCTCAAATATCTGATCCAGAAGCCTTTCTTACCTTTGTGCATCCCTGTATATTTGTCCTTTATCACCGTTAACTCGTAGATTTTGCCAAACTGCTCAAAGATGGGCTTGAGGTCCTTCTCCTCCAGATTTCGGGGTATCTGCCCGATGAAGAGCTTGATTGCGTCAGGCTCCTTCATTGGGAAGTCTGGAGAGGAATAATAACAGACAGTGGAGGCGGTCAGGAGGAGCAGACAGGAGCCTGCAGGCTTAAATTCACACTGCACAGGAGGTGCAAACAGGAGGCCGGGCATGGAGGTGCAGATGGGAGCGTTCAGTGGGAAAGGGAGCCTGAAATAATTTCTACACCCTTGGCGTTACTCCTTAGAGTGTGGAAGATTGGAGGATGATGTGTTTGCAACTGATGTCACAGTAAAAGACATTGGATTTTTTTTTTACATATATAAAATGTTATTTAACATGTTTATTGCTCAGATGCATAAGTAAACAAAGGCTAATATGAGGCGAATTGATCATTCTAGTCATATTTTTGTCATTTTTATGCAAATACAGGAACAATAATATGATTTTCAGTGAGTTAATATGCATTTTTATTGAATTAATTGAAAGCAAATTTGTGTTTTGGAATAATTTTGGCATGACATGAACATTTACAGAATCGAATGGTAGCTGATATTCTCTTATTTGCAGGATGTTAAATACAGGCTGGAGTAAATGTGAGTAAACACAATTGTACCCATGTAATAAAAATGCATCTAGGCCGCCTATATAGAAGCTCCAGGAGAAACATGACATTGTGTCAGTCAACACAGCTGGAGACACACACACACACACACACACACACACACACACACACACACACTGACAACAACAACGACATGAACATGGATTTCACACATTCAAGACAAAAACACACAATTAAATAAAGAAAAAAAAGGAAAGGAAAAAAAAAAAAGAATCATACCTGTGGTGCTGTTCGTGGCAAAGAATCGGCGTATTCAGCTGATGCCTTTTCTTCTTTTCCCCCCCGATTTTGTTGAGTTGTTCAATCTCAGTTGTTCAGTTCATTTGTGTGTAAGGGCGTCTTTGATTCCAATTACAAGTTAGGCCTGAACCCCCCGTGGAACAACACAAGAAACATCCAGCGACGGTCCTTTATTCGGCATGAGCGTGTTTTTTATCTGCTTGTTTTTGTTCCTGCGCTTCCTTGACAGATGCTCCGTTTTTTCCTTTTTTTCCCTCTCTCTCTCTCTCTCTCTCCTCTTCTCTTACATTAATCTACTACAAAAATAAACAAATGCCGCTGTGTGGACTGGATGAGGGCTTGTTTCGGCTTCCTTCAGTGGACCGGAGGGAATTGGCAGTCTGCTTGGTTGTCCCTCTCCCTCTCCTTTTCTCTCTCTCTCTCTCTCTCTCTGTGTGTGTGTCTGTACTCCTTTGACGTCGTAAGCCGGTGTCTCCCTCCCTGTCCATCTCAGCTCCATCCCTCCCCTGGGCTGGACGAGCCGTGATGTCTGCAGCCGGGGACCGTCGCAAAAGTACCACACGTGTGACAGGAGAAGGAAGAGCGTGAAAGGCACAGGGCTCTAGAAAAGAATAAAAATAATAATAATAATAATTTTTAAAAATCCACATTTACAAGCTACATTTATTTACTAAAGTAAACTATTAATTTATTTAAAAAGCAACAGAAGATCCTCTTGTTTAGACTTTTAGTTTGGTGTGGGTTTCATGACCATTTCCTTTTTTTTTGTTTGTTTTCATTTTGACATCTTTTTTCCTGTCCTGCAATACATTTAGAGGAAATACATCTTAAACAGCTAAACCAAACTGTTTCACTTTTATGTTTTTTTATGCCTGTGTATGTAGCTGTTTTGTGCCTATTTTACTTCTGATTTTACTGTAAAAGCACTTTGTGAATTCAGTCTGAAAAGTGATATAATTAATCATAATGATGATGATAATAAAGTTCATTTATATATCACTTTATGCAGCAAGATTTCCCAAAGTGGAAATACAATATATGTAAAAAAACAAACAAAAAAAAACAAAACATGGCTACATACACAGAGACAAGCACTTAACAAATAGACTTTATTAATTTTCCAAACTGCTTCATCCTCAGGAGGGTTGTGGGGGTGCTGCAGTTTACCATAGTTACCATCGGATCACAGTGGGTTCACTCTGGACATGTCGGAAGTTCATGACAGGGCTGACGTACAGAGATGAACAACCATTCACATCCACAGAGGATTTGGATTGAGCAGTTCATTCATTAAGTGCATGTCTTTGGATGGTAAAACCAGCGCAGACATGGACAGAACACGCTTCAGTGCATCAGGTTGAAGTGTTTGACTTCCTGATGAAGGTTTGATGTGTTATAATATGAGGGGGTTTTAAAAAGTTTGTGGAAAATGAACATAGCTTTGACATGGTTTAAATGGCAAAGGGTCCAGTCCAGCCTGTGGGATGAATCGGTCAAATGCAGATATTATACTGAAGATATTAACAATCATGGGTTTCAAAATCATTTTCATTGAATCCATGTACAGCCCAACGTAAACCTACAAGTAATGACAATTCCAAATTTTCTTCTTCGTTTAATATGGAAAAAGCAAAATGACTGAATGAAATGATCCTTTCACAAAAAAATGTGAATAACCTGAACAAATATGAACAACTGGAAAAGTCTGGAGAAGAGAAGTACAGTTTGAACAATATTATGTCTGTTACTAAATGTTTTATGAATTTGTCGATCCACTGTGATCTGTAAGTTGTCTTACTAATAAGCTAAGACATAATATTGTTGAAACTGCATTTTAGGTTGTATGTGGTTTTTCAGGTTATTAACATTTTCCTTATGGAATTTTACTTTTTTCCACACAAAAACAAAGAGAAAAATTCAGAGCTTTTTTTTTTTTTCTATAATTTTACTGATCCAGCCCACTTGAGGTCATGTCAGGCTGTGTGTGGCCCCTGAACTAAAATGAGCCTGACGCAGGGAAATTTGTTCATTTCTCTAAGTGGCATTAACAACAAAGTTCACACAGAACTGGAAAGTCTTTTTCTACTTTTTTCCAGTTGTACCAGAGCCTTTCTGTGTTGAGTTTACGTGTCCTCTCCCCTGGGTGCTTTAACTTCCCCCACCATTAGAAAAAAAAAAGAAAAAGAAAAATGAAATAGGTACAAGAAGGCTAAAGCCCTTGACCACGGTACTGATCAAGATCTGGAGATGGTTCTCGAGGGCCGTCAGTGTTTCTAATGTGTGCTGCAAGCTGATGCTAATTGCTAATGCTAATTACTGTATGTATTATGGGTACACATATTAAAAAAAAAATAAACTGAACTTTACATGACAAGGATTTGTTTAATTATATGTAGTGAAAATACTGATCAGGCTATATTATTGGGGATAAAGTACACATATAGGCTGTAATCTACTTTGAATGACATGCGCAGAAGCTTGGAAATGAAAAAAAAACAAACAAAATAAAAACAAAACACTGTATAGCTGTGACTATCTCTTTAATAAGGGATGAGGTGTCTCGTTGATTATTTTTCGTTTTCTCGGAGGACAACTAAATGCGCGACGGTCCCTGACATCAAGCGATGCAAATCCGCCTTTTGTTCTCGCCGTGGAGCTGGCCGTGGTCCTGAAACGGTTCGACTTCACTCCAGTCCTGACGCCACTCCGGTCCCTAAAGTTCCTTCTGCAGGGGTCACAATAAATGATTTACGTGGGTATTTTGGCAAGTGAAAGAAGCGCAAATTTCCACAGACGTACGCACACATAACACGCCCTCTCTGAAATCTCGGCAGCATGTAAACAATGAGCCCACATGACAGCAGGCTGCACACACCCGACATGCGCACAAGACTTCAAAGGAGTCACGATCTGGACCTGTTCAGCTCCAGCAACAGCAATAACAGTTTATTCCAAAACACAATAACCCCTTTGGCTCTGAGATCCCCGGCTGCACATTTTAATTCCTTTATGTGCAGCAGCAGAAATGATCTCCTCAGCCTGTGTGTGATGTTAAGACTGCCATCTGCCATCAGCCTCTAAATCCTCTAAATCAGCCTTCCGCCCTTCAGCCTCCGTGTAAGCCCACGGGTGCAGGCGTGGCTGTGACTTAGTTCATCTGGCTTTGATCAGGTATCCTAAATTAATCGTGAAACGTGATGTAATTTTCCACAGCGGTCGTCACATTAATTCCACAGTGAATCCAACAACGACATCTGGTGACGACCTGTGAATAATGTGCACGCGCCTCTGTAAAGTCACGTGCAATCACGTTGCTTTGCGTTGATAGAAGTGGATTTATGTGCATTATTTACCTTGGAATTATCCTGAGCTATTTGAGGCAAAGGGCAGGTTAGTTTCTTTTTTTAAAATTTATTTATTATTTTTTTATTTTACCTTTATTTAAAGTGACGTTCAGAGGCTCCATAGTCAACACACAAGATTGATTCACCAATAAAAGCCCATGGACAGTGGTTGTAGATGCTTGTTTGAGGTTCACTTAATGGTAGATTTTACTGAAAAAGTCCCATTTTGTAAAAAATTTCTCAGTTTTGATATAATGATATTTGAATTTACCCACAGTTATTATAAACACTGGCATAATCAGCAAAGCAAATATAGGAAAATATCTGATTTTCAGTGAAAAATGCAAAATGCAGAGGATAGTATTATAACGAACATCACTCAGGAAAGGTTAAATGTAGAGAAAAAAGTTGCCACTAGGTCTTTAAGGGTTGAACAACATGTCTGATTACTTAAGTTATTGTAAATGCTGTACCATCATTGAAGGTGGTAAAATAATATGTAATGTTAAATAGAGACCCAGTGTTACATTTGTGGTAGCTCTGAAATGAATTTTACTGTCTTTAACTTTACTTAAGTGATTTATCAGCATTTATTATTTTGTGTTTCTTCAATAAAAATCAGGTATTTTCCCATATGTAATTGAAAATGGGACTTTTTCCAACAAAATTTATCATTAACTGAACATAAAACAAGTGTGTCCATCCACTGTCATAGAAGATGATGGCGTTTCCATGGTAACTACGGAGCCTCTGAACATCCACATGGGTCATATCTGATGACCATGAAAAGACGACAAACTGTATTTTACACCAATTATTTACATGTATTGATAGGATTAATGGATCAGAAGTTATTAAACATTTTATATTGGTAGATGGTTTTGGATGCCAGTGGTTGTTTGGGTCTTCATGGGTTAACCAGGAAGTCCCGCTGAGTTCACAAAGCTCTTTTGCAAGGAAGACCTGGCCAAGGTAGCAGCCGTACAAAGTCTAAACAATGTAAAACACATAAATGATACACAATGAAACAATAAAACACAATAACAACTATTCAACCTTAATGGCAACAAGAAAAACAGTGACATTCCTCCTTCACTGTATTCTCCGTGATACTTTTATAATCACTAACAAAATTAATAATTTGTAGCTTAAAAGGTTTTTTTTTCTTTTGAAGATTAGTCCACAACCATGGTGCATGATGGGAAAATGCTGATTTTCCAAAGTCTGTCAGAACTCAGGGAACAGTCAAAGGCAACCACTTGGAGGAACGTACACTGAAACGACTCAAGCTGACACAAAGAAGATTACTGAGGTATTTTGGGAGTTTACCCAGCAGAGCTTTATAGACAAACATGAACCAGTGTTTTTGTCTACGGATGCTTAATGATGCCCAGCCCACTAAAGTGGTGAGTGACAGATTTTACATTAGAAATGAAATGTAAAGAGGCATGATAAACTGATATACTCAAGGCTCCTTAAAGTGGCTGTACAGTACATCACCATAATCAATAACAGGCAGAAAGGCAGCTTCTACAAGTTTTTTTCTCTGCAGAAAATGTGAAACAGGATTTTTTTCTAAAATAAATGCCAATCTTGAGTTTCTTAGCTAGATTGGAAACATGAACTTTAAAAGAGAGCTGTTCATCAATCCATATTCCCAAGTACATCCTTTCAATCAATGTACCATCAGATGTAAAAATTCTTAAGATTGTCAACATTTTCCAATCAGATGATCATGTTTTCAAATCAGACATCCCACTGTAATTGATTTAAGTCTGTTATTACATGTTTTATTCACCAAGAGAGCAGCATTGTTAACTTATTAATATTGTTTAGTAGATTCCATATCCATAAATGTCATAAAACTGTCTAAATATATGAAGAACTTCTTAAAGACTAAAGTTTAAGAATCCCTTTGTATGTGTTTGTATGTTAAGGTTGTTGTAAGTTCTTGTGGCCTTGATGAGGTTAAAGGTAGGGTGGGAGATGTTTTCCTGGAGTGTTTTTTTTTTTACTATATTACTTAAAATCCTCTTCACACCCTGATTCCAACCAATTAATTAAAGGCTCTAACAGGAGTAACACATTTTAGTTACCTGTGGAACGGATAGGACTGAAAAAACACCATCCATTCATTTTAATCAGCCCATCGAAATGATTGAATAGTGACATGTCTATCAAATACAAAGTGTCCTTTGCCCCTCCCCCTCTGCGTGAACCCCTCTTTGTGCATGAATTGCACGTTCTCAGAGGCTTGGAGGACTTGTACAGGAAGCAAAGCCAGAGTAAGAGGGGGTGAACTGATGCCACGCAGCACTCGTGAACCGCCGGGAACAAGCATTGTGCGTTCCGGTGCTCTGGAGGCGTGGCTTCAGGGGAAGTCTGAAGAAAGGGGTTTGGACTGTTGAATTGTGTATTTTCAAAATGTAGCTAGCTCGAACCGTTTTTCCAGGATTTCCTACCCTACCTTTAACTGCAATCTTTGAAATAAAGGTTTAAAAAAAAGAAAAAAACAAGATAATCATGATTTCTTCAGGAACACTTAAAACAAGTACAGTCTGATTTGTTATAATTGGCTTTATTTCTTAAAAAAAAAAAACATATGATACAGATCTTGTACCAGATATAAGTTTAGAATTTTCAAGTGATAACAAAGATATACAGTGATTGGATTAAAAACAGAGGGAAACAGTGTAATAGATAGAGTATTCCATTATCATAGCTGTACTTACTCATTTGTCTGTGAATCTCTGCTCTACTGTGACGCCTCAAAAACACAAAACTACAGACAGAGACAAAGGACAAACAGTTTAATTTAACATTACATATTATTTTACCACTTTCAATGATATTACAGCATTTACATTAACTTAAGTAAACAGACATGTTGTTTAACCCTTAAAGACCTAGTGGCAACTTTTTTCTCTACATTTAACCTTTCCTGAGTGATGTGTATTATATTATTATCCTCTGCATTTTGCATTTTTCGCTGGAAATCATATATTTTCCTATATTTGTTTTACTGACTATGCCTGTGTTTATAGTAGCTGTGGGTAAATTCAAATATCATTATATCAAAATAGAAAAAAATGTACAGAATTGGACTTTTTCGGTGAAATGTATCATTAAGTGAACCTCAAACAAGCATCTACAACCACTGTCATTTGTCAAACTCCATGGGGTTTTATTAGTGAATCAATCTTGTGTGTTGACTATGGAGTCTCTGAACATCCAAATGGATCATATCTGATGATGAAAAGCTGAAAAACTGCATTTTGCCTGAATTATTTGCATGTATTGATAACATTAGTGTTTCAGAAGGCATTAAACATTTTAGATGAGTAGATATGTTAGGTCGCTGGAGGCTGTTTAGGTCTTTAAGGGTTAAGTTTCTCCATTTGCTGCCACTTTAACCCATAAAGACCCAAACAACCACTGCCGAGCAAAATCATCTACCAATATAACATGTTTACTAATTTCTGATCCATTAAACCTATCTAAACATGTAAATAATTGGTGTAAAATACAGTTTGTCATCTTTTCATGGTCATCAGATATGACACATTTGGACATTCAGAGGCTCCGTAGTTACCATGGAAACACTGTCATCTTCTACAATATTGATTCACCGGTATAACCCATGGAGTTGGATCAATGATAATGGAGACACTGGGTTTACATTCAGTTAATGATAGACTTTGAAAAAGTCATGTTTTCGTCATTGTTCTCTGTTTCTGATATTATGAAGATGAACTTTGACCTGAGTTTTTATGAACATCTACATGATCAGTAAATTAAATACCAGATTTTTATTGAAGAAACGCATAAGACAGAGGATAATATTATAAATGTGTGACAAATCCCTTAAGAAAGGTTAGAGACAAACATTCATTTGGGAACTGAAACAAAAGTAGCTCACACAAAGACAAATATTTAATTTTTACTCATAAAACCGAGTTTTATTTTGACAGTTTTCACCCCGTTCCTGTCTACTGTCCACACATCTGTTAGTGTTGACTTTGAACGTCTGTGATAAACTGAAGGATGAAATGTTCTTTTAAGGATTTGCAAAATTCTTCCTCCTTAAACTGAATAAACTCTTTAAAATTCCTGAAGGATTAGCTGGAAAATGCATTGTGACAAAGCTGAAAAGTGGCCTGCGTTTCTGAAATCATGAAAATGTGGGTTTTTAGAAACATATGATTCTCACAGGACCTTAAAGAACATGATGCTTCCTTGTTAATAAAGTAGGTAAATAGACATTTGGGGGCAGCCGTGATCTAGGGCTGGAGAGTCGGCTTGTGACCGGAGGGTCGCCGGTTCGATTCCATGGACTGGCGGAAAAAGCTGTTGGCTGATGTGCCCTTAAGCAAGGCACTCAACCGTCCCATTAGCTCCCTGATATGGCAAACCCTCTGCTCCTAATGTGTAGTGTTCCTGCATGTTCTAGTGATGGGCTCAAAGCAGAAGTTCCATTTCAGTGTGTGGTGAATGTACTGTATACTGACAATAAAGGATCTTAATTAATACAAAAGTAATATTAATCCAAAACCCACGTGTACTCCTCATACATTCTGCTGTTAATACTCCCATACTCTTACTCGAGTAGTGGCAGTATTTCTGAGGTAAAGGATGGGGAAACGTCTTCATCTCCTGTAATAAAACTTGAGGCTTACTGGGTGCTGCGGTGCACATCAGACCATGAAGAGCCATCACGGGGATTCAAAGAGGAGCCACTGCATCGCCTGCTTGCATCAGGTAACACGGGGAAAAGGTTCCCATCACATCAGACACATCAAAGTGTGGCTCTGGGTCCCTGAAGATAAAAACAGGTTGGGAGGAGGGAGAGGGTGGGGGTTGGAGGCAGTTGACAGGAAATGAGTTAAACTTCAAGGCAAAGTGAGTCAGTGGAGATATTCTAGAAAGTCGACATTTTAATCAGTTCTGTGCATATTTTTGGATGCATTAAATTAATTGTTTATATGACGCATGAGGAAAAGATCACCTGATGTCCATTCTCTTGGCTTTAAAAACTAAAAACACTAATTATGAAATGTCATTGCAAAGATCTGCTGATATCTGGAGACCATCTGAGTGTTATTTATGACAGTTTTACACAATAAGACTCAACAGACCTCGATTCAATTCCCCCGTTTTCTTATTACGAAATGAAACTCCAGGTCTGTTTTTGTTCTACTTAACGTCACGATTCAATTCCCCAGATGACTGTGGACAGTCTTAGCTGGGATCTAGTTCTCTGCAGCAGATTAATCTGAGAACTTCACGATCGATATTTTTAATTAAAGCGATCAAGTATCTATTAAAGTGCTTCCTCCAGGAGCTCGAACAGGTTTGTTTTCTATTCTGGTAAATGTTCAACTTTGGGCCTAAAATAGAGACTACAGGTAGTTAATTCTGCAGGACAACTAAATCTGTTTCCAGGTTCACAATCTTAATTAACACCCAGGTTTTTAACATTAGTTTCATTATGACCTCATTAGTTTTTCCTAATCATGAACCTGTCAAATAAACATGAGCTCTGTGGAATCAGTGAGGCTTCAGATTAAGAACCCCTCACATTAAAGCAGGCAGGAGGGTTTGCAGGGTCAGGGGGGTCATTTATTTCCAAACTAAATAACTAATAAAGGGAAATAAAAACTGACCCTGTGTGGATCGTAGCAGTCAGTGAGGCGGAATAATAGAAGAAACACAAAACAATTCACTAGTTCTGTTTAACTCACACTTTCTATTCAAAGTTGCAAATGAATTTGTTTGGATCGAACAATTTTAAGGATACTTTTTAAATGTTGATTTTAATATCTATAGCATAATAGATTAAGTGTAAGTAAAATTAAAAAGTCTATGGAGCATATTAAAAATACCTTAGTGTGAATAAACTACATTAGTCCAGTAGGACATGAAACAGCCCAACAGAGAAGTCCAGTTATTTTTAATCCCATCTGGGGCAGAAACAACAAAACAGTGGTTTTACTTTACAACTAGAACAAATTATTTTCAGATTTAAAAAAAAATCTATATGTTGGCATCTATTAGAGTAAAGATTTCATTTTCTTTAATTATTGTTAAAAAGCCTTTAACTATAAGTCTGTAAATATATTAAAGTTACTCTTATCAAACACAAAGCTAATTCTTCAGTATAAACGTTACCTATGCTATTTTACAGCCTATTCTTTCGGAGGTTTTTGAGGATTGAAATGTTCTAAAATAGTAATGCACAGTTCTTTAAAATGCTTTAAATTCTGCCTTCACATTCTTTTTTTTTACCTCACATGTTAATTTGACAATGACTCAAATGGTTTCAAGCAGAAGAACAACAGAGCAAGAATCAAAAGAAAGAAGAAAAAAGTCCACACAGTTTTTCAAACTCAGATTTTTATTTGTCAGTACAAGTAAAATGTAACTGAAGACGAGTATCTTCATCCCCTTCAAAAATGCACTTCTTCTCCGTCGGTGTTGGAGGCTGAAAAAAATAACTCTCACACCTTTCTCTCTTTTTAACCGGTGCCGCTCTCCTTCATGGAACTTAACGAGACGTGAAAATATCGCCGAAGGGATTTTTAACGCACTAGTAGAGAGCATATCCTTACAAATATAACATTAGGAGTTGGAAAATAAAAAAATCAATTACCTCAAATATTCCAACGTGTGAAATTCTATACCAAACAATTTGATTTCTAAACCCAACGTAAAGCTTTTTAAGTTGGTGTTTTACCAAAAGCTACTGGGAGTCTGCTAATATGGAAGAGAAGCAGTCACAGCTGGTCACTGAAAAACTAAATAACAGCAGAAACACTGCATCAACTACATTCTGTTGTTACTCTTAGCAAAAATAACTATTTACGGATTCAGTTTGGAAAAACGGTCTGCGACTAGTTGACATACACATGATCACATGCGCACACGCATATCATGCACACACTCTGACCTAGATTAAACTGATTCTCAGTTACATATATACGTTATGCTTCGATCTAGAGCAAATAACACAAAGTGAATTATATATATATATGTATATGCACCTCTTATTTTCTTTAATCTTCTGTCTTCACTCTTCAGCTCAGCTCTCAGCTCTTTTGCCATCTCTCGGTGTTGCCTCTCGTTCTCCTCAACCCTCTAACCTCTGTTATGTTTTGTCTTAATTCACAGAGTTTTCATTCTTCGCTTGGCAGATGTCCCACTATTTCTTCTGTAGTATAACTTATGTCTTGATGCCCTCCTCAGAAGCCACAGGATAAGAGGACCTCTGTGGCAGGATGTGGACCCCATCATTGTGACTTTAAGCTTGTTTTAAGCCACACCCCTGCCTGTGTGACACCCACTGTGATTTCATGAGGTCAGTCTTACATGTCAGTACCGTGGGGGTAGAAACGGTCTTTTTGGAGGAAACATTGGACCAGCATTTCCTCCTCTTCTTGGAGGTGGACGTTTGCCTCTTGACCACGGTTCTGGGCCAGGACCTGGGCCCTGAAACCGAGGAAATGGAGCACGTGGTGGGGGGCCCCTGGGGTGTGGGTGGCGTGCTGGGTGGGGAGGCCGGTGTGGAGGCCGAACACCTGGGTGACGGATTTCATGGCGAGGCGGTGGCGGTCTCCTAGGGCCGAAGTAGGCCGGAGATGGGCCACGTGGCTGGTAGTCCTGGCCATAGTAGCCTTCCTCTGAGGGGGAGATGGGGGGAGTGAGGCGCCCTCGAACCCTAGGGTAGGGGTGCGGGGGACTGCCTGGTCTGTAAAACGGATCAGCTGGATGATGGTATGGGTCTTCTTTATAAAAACGTGCATCATGATGGTGGATCTCATCATGATAAGGCTCAATGTCCTCCTGGTATTGCAGACCCTCTGAGTGTAAATACTCGGGGGGGTGTGGGGGTCGCTCGTTGTTGTACAGCTGCTCATCTGGATGAAACACCGACTTGTGCTGATGGTCATGAACCACCATTCCACTGATGACGCTGTTGACTCTGGGCCCAGTCGTGTCACCTGCATTCATTGGCTGCTGCTCTGGAGGACCCACCGCAGGGTTGGCTGCAGAAGGAGGCGCATCAAAGGGAGCTGGAGGTGGTGGGGGGGGTAACTTGGGCAGAGGGGGCATAGATTTTAGGAAGAAACTAGGGGAAGTGTTGGCGCCCTCTGGAGGCTGTGGAGCTTGATCTGCTTGGTACGGGTAATGTCCTGGTAACTTGTTTTCTCCAGCTCCTGCAGGCACTGACATGTTGAAGCCTCTAGGCTGCTGAGAGCTCCCCTCTGGGTAAGTGTCACCGTACCACCCCCTTTCACCCACTCCCTGAAACCCCTCCACAGTGTTTGTGGTACTGGCGATGCCTGGGGCTCTTTCTCCAGGCACTGCTGCTCCTGTTGGTGCAGAAACATGCTGGTAATGTGCAACAGGTGCTGGAGTCTGTTGTTGTGAAATCTTTTGTTCATTATACATGTATGGCTTATAAGCCTGGCCGTTCTGAACCACCCCTGCCTGTACGTGGGTTTGCTGTTGGGGATTGTTGTTCTGATAGTTAAGGGGGGCTGTTGTTACAGTTTCTCCTACAGATGGCTGAGTTGTGTTGGCAGTGAATGCAACCAACCCTGGTTTGTCCATGATTTCATCTTGAGTCGGGGTGCTCCCACCCTCATCCCGCACTGGAGTCCCATCCTGGGGATCCATCCCAGCTGCAGGGCTCAAGTTATTACCTGGGGTCACGGAAAGACCCAAGTCAAAGGCATTGAAAGCTGGGTTACCCTGCAGGAAGCTGTGGATTTTAGACTCTAAACTGTCAGATGACGGCGAGGGCTCTGTCTCTGTTGTCAGATCTGTTTCTCTACTGTCAGTGGGCACCGGGGTAGACGAGGAGTTGGTGGTGTGAGGAGGTCCTTGGGAGGCTGTGCGCTGCTTTATACTGGTGGAGGCTGAAGAAGGCTTTGGTGCACCAGGGGAGGGAGTTGGACTGGGGGTAGCAACCGCCGATGCAGACGAAAGAGGTGGGGGGATCTTGGCTGTACTAGATGAGTCTGATGAATTATTTCGAGCAGGGCTGCTCAGAAGAGAGGTGATACCTGGGTAAAAAACAGAGGAGAAAATAAATAACATACTTTGGCTGTTTTGTGTATGACACAAAATACTGATCACACTTTACTGTTGTTACTATTATGAGACTAAACAGGATTTCTGCAGGTTTCAACATGTTAAACATCAGATTTCTTATGACCGCGGCGAATGTAATTTAAGAACCATTTCACAAAAGATTATGTGAAGTAAAAGACGTCCGGAGGCTACTTACCACATTTACAGTTAAGGTTACAAGTGTGGACGGGATTTGAAATGTGTGGAACATGAACTTACTCGTATTACATCAAAGTAACAGTAAGAGCAACAATTTTTACTCATTCAGAGAAGATGCCCTGTTAGCCCACACACCACACTGTGAACAGCGAGTGTGTGGGCTCTGCTAAATTCTCACTGGGCTCCACACTTCAATGGTTTTTTTGTTTTAAAATCCTGCTTGTTTTATAATCTGACCAGTTTTTAATACCTGTAAAAATCATAGCACAATTAAATGTATTCTCACCCTCAAGGCCTCCGTGGGCCTGGACTTTGGAGAGAGCACTAAGTAGATCTGCAGCACTCACATCCACCTTGGAAAGGAGGTTGGACAGGGAACTTGAATCCTGAGAGGGCACAGAGGCAGATGAGCTGTCCACAGATGATCCAGCAGAGGCAGGTGTAGGAGTCTCTGCTACTGGCCCTGTCAGACACAGAGGAGCACACTTTAATATATGATCTCTGTGTTCACTTAACAGGGTTATAACAGTGAATGTCTTTTATAATTTCAGAAGAATCTGTACTAACAGGTGGATGTTGAGCCTTAAACCACATTATGTTCCCATTAGATCTGGGGAAGGCTTAGAGTGCGCTGTAATGTTTTTTTTTTTTTTGGTCATTATCTGTTATCTGTAGACTATTCATTATTGCATATTATATTAGTATTACAACTAGAGGAGATAATGGAGCCAAAACCTTTTATCAGGCCATTTTAGATCACAGTAACAGTTTATCATTATATATAAACAATACAATAATCGTTTGGTCAATTCATTTAAGACACTGTTTAAAATAAAGTGAAGAACATTACATTGAATTATTTTCTCTCTTTTTGATCATCATATAAACTACTACTGTTAGGATTGAAGTCATTCTGTCACTTTCAGTCCTCATTTCCTTCAGGCAAAGTTTCTGCCAGCATTCATGTGGAAAAACACAATGTGCCAGTATGACAAAAAAAATATTGCCTTTACAGGTTTAACTGCAATCCATGGATATCAATCACAGAGAATAATCAGGGATGAAATAATTTTTTTAGTGGTGCATATTATTCAGTCGCATTGCCTTAATTACAGTATTTAGAGAATATCTCAAAGAACTGCAGAAAATGGTACTCATTCACACAGTCGGTTTGATATGTGTATGAAAAGAATATTTACAGAAAACCATCTACTGGGGCTAATATGGCATCTTTTTTTCCTACATACTGAAGTAAAATCTCAGCAGAGTTATAGTCCTTCTTCAGCTTAGGTACTAAATTCTTTAATGATGGGGAAAACTGCTCTGGCCACTGAAGCAAAGATGGACACATTTCATGTAACAGTGCTGAAATTAACTTTTTATGACTTCAATGGTTTTTGCTTTTTTATTTTTCAGACTGCTATAATATATCAGCACGCTGACATAAAAAGGTGGAACTACACTATATATATCAAAATATGAAGTTTCTACACATTTTACACTTAATAATTCAATGATACTTTTACTGACTTCTCTCTGGAGATTTTCAGACGTGTGACATCTGAGTGCAAATAGATGATTTAAAAATCCAACACTTAAAATGTACATATATTATCATTCCATATTCTCTTCACTCATTATGATGCAGACCTGGAAAAGCCCACAATCAACCTCTAAAACTGCACGGGAACCCAGTAGGGAAGGGCTACGAAATTCACGCATTTTATTCTCATCGCAACTCCCACTGGATTCCAGAAAGTCAAAGAACAACACCAGCGCTCACCTGTATTCTTCATGGCTGAGCTTAAGCTGTTGAGGATAGAGCCAATTTTACCCAGGTCAACACCTTCCACGCTCGCTGCAGGAGCTGCTGTCACCGGAGTGACCTGTTCGACTGGCTGCTCTGTCACCGCTGATGGCTCGCTGCTTTTAGAGGCTGGAGCCGACACCTCTGGGCGCGAGGGGATTTCGCTCTGCTCCTCGACTGAGACAGAAAATATGGTGGAAAGAGTATAGATGTTAAAGAAGCAATATGTAATAGTTCTGTACTCGCTGTTAGGCAACAAAATTAAATCAGTGTTTTGACAGAACAACAGGGGATAGAGAAGTCACTGCAGATAAATCAGTTGGATACCCGTTCGGACAGGATTTATTTCTCTACAGCAGGTTTGGCGGTTGCAGTACTGCCTGTACTAATTCAATTTGATCAAATCTGCAACATTGACAGTTTATCTACATTTCTCTCCTCCTGGTCTTGCTGTAATTACATGCACAATTACCTGCTGTTTCACTGCAGAGTCTCTGGCCCACATATAATTTAAGTCCAGTGCAGAGACATGCTTGGAATTTTAAAGGTGTCCATGCGGATGCTATATTTCATCAACTCAGTTTGACAACTGACTGAGGTTTGTCTTAACATGAAATCTCGGTCAGTGATCATTTCTTAACATCAGCAGTTCATATAGTGAAGGGAAAGATAAAGGAAAAAAATCAACCTCTCTCATTTAGATTTTGGGAAGTGATTTTAAAGTGTTTGGCTGTAGCGGACATCCCTCACTTTTTAACTGCACCGCTGCAGCCTAATCTGTATTCAGAATTAAACAAGCCTGCAAATGTCAGAGTTTTCCGTCAGCATATCACTGTCTAGTGCAGTGATGTCCAGTTGCATACAGTCACAGGAAAAATTATTAGACAACCCTTGTTTTCTTCCATTTCTTGTTCATTTTAATGCCTGATACAACTAAAGGTACATTTGTTTGGACAAAAATAATGATAACAACAAAAATAGCTCATGAGAGTTTAATTTCAGAGCTGATATCTATCCATTTTCCATGTTTTCTTGACAATAACCAAAATCACTTCAGTTCTTACATCAATTTCTATGGCATTGTACTGACAAAAACAGTGCTTTTAGACATGCTGTTCTCTTTTCTGTCTGTTTTAGTCACATGATACACACAGGAGTTAGTACTTGATTGCATAACCATTGTTTTTGATGACATTTGATGGTCTAATAATTTCTTCCATGACTATTTTTAAACTAGAAATTAAGATTTTTACTGATCTGACAAACAAAAAAGACCACCTGGAACCCCTTGTTGAACCTACATGTACATGCAGAAATTGCAGTTTCAAGAGCAAAATACAGAAAGAAGGACATGAATTAAAATAATTGAAATAATTAAAGCAGAACCTTTGTGCTGTAAAAGTTAATTAATGGTAATTCTTGAGTAATGTCAAAATGCAAGTCTGCACATCCCCCAAAACTGAATAAAAACAGGATTTCTATTTATTGCAAGCTGAACAGTTGTGAACTAAACTACGATAGTTTTTAAATTATATAACATAAAGGTAAATAACAGTCATGGTAATAAAAGTATAGCCCAATGTTGCAACAGAACAAATCTGTACATTTTAATTAGTCCAATAAACTCAATGAGTTTCTGAGTCATCAACTTTGCTCTTGCTTTTGAAAGGCTCACCTTCTCTCTTGACTCCTGCTGCCTGCTGAAATTCATTAGCTTTCCCTACATGATGTTTATGCTAATGTTTTATGAGACTTGTTGAAGAGTCTGGGAGGATCAGTGAGACTGAAAAACCTCCACATCGCTGGTATGCAGCTCTCACTAACATGCAGGACAGTTATCATGTAACTCCAGCAGGGAAGCTTGAATATACAGTGAATCATGTCAAATTATGCAGTAATTTTACATTTTTCTGTTCACCAAGCCTGTGTTTGATCCTTATTGAACTAATAACATTACTGAACCTATTGGTGCATGCCCACTGACCACTTTAATAAATTATTCACACTCTTACTCCTATTGCTTTTAATCCCGGAATATCCAAAGCCACTTCTTACCTATAATTCCACCGCTGTCTATTTCTTCATCTGAAAGATCCATGTCTTCCACTTCACGATTGTCACTTGCTCCCAGGGAGGGTTTGGGCGATCCTCCGATTGAGGACAAAGGACTCGGAGCTGGTGGTTCAGCATCATCTTCCATAGCCAAACCGTCAAGATCTGGATCAGGATCAGCCAATTCCATACCATGGAACGGGGACTCGGAGCCTGTTGGAGAAGGTGCGTCTGCAGAGGGTGAGGGGATGGGGGAGTCATCCAGGTCTGGTAAGGTCGCCTTCAGACTGTCCAGTTTACGCTTCAGGTGGGACACCCGGTTCGCAAACGTCTGGTAGGCCTTAGGACAAAACATAATGGACGATCAAAATATGAAAAGCGAAAAACTGGAGAATAATGTAGTAACATTTTTTAAATTTAAATTCAGAATAAAATTAAGTTTGAGGTTTTGAACACTGATGAAAATACCTCACATATAAAAACAAGATTTGCACTTCCTCTGGAAACAAAATTCAACCTGTGTCATTTTTCTTTTTTGTTTTGCACATATAATAATATAATAATACCTTTGCAAATGCTAATCCTTTAGTTAAAGCTGTTTTTGCCGATACCACACATAAATGGCATAAACCTTTCATGAACAATACATTTGTATAATTATGTTTTGTCTGGGATTCCTCGAAAGAAAATAAATAATGAAGATGTCATCCCTTATACAATCAATTAAACCCAAGGACTTTCCATAAAACTAAGAATTGAATGGATGAGTACTTTTTTTTTTCTTCGCTAAATGTTCTAGACCTAATTCAGATGAATGTTTACATAGAATGAATACATATTTGTTGTATCTCCACAAATGCATTTCCCACTCACATTAGCAACAATCTTGACCTCCTTGTATTGCATCTCATAGAAGATATCTGCATTGTTGAGGGCTTCCAGGACAGGAGGTCCTGTTTTGCTTTGTTTTTCAAGAAACTTGACAAACTCCTGTAGCTGTGCACTTCCTTCCTCAAAGTCCTTGGAGAACTTCTTTCCTCCTGCCTTATCTGTGAAAAACAGCGCACAAAGGGATTATTCTAGTGTGAGAAAAATTGTTTAAACAGTGCTGATCTTAAAACTAGGACCATGTCTGTACAGAATGTCGTTCGATAGTGCATTAATAAACTTAAGAAGGCACCTTTAAGTTTCTTGAGGGCTTCGGAGCTGCAGATATCAACCCTCATAGCTGTCAGCTGTTTTTCTCTCAGGTCCACCTCCTCCACAGATCTCTTGTACTTTGACAGTTGGTCTATAAAAGCCTGAGGCTAAAACACAGGAAGCAGTCAGTCACAATCTCAGCAATGAATCTCCAAAGACTCTAGATCATAAGCACAAATATATATTTTCTAATGTACATAACGGTCACCAGATGAAAGGAGTTGTATAAAGTATTTAGAAAATTTGAAAAATGACCTTAAAGTATCATCAGAGTGTTCTGAATAAATAGTTTTGACACCATGTCAAAAATATGAATGTATCGTATTTGAAAGACATGCACTGCATTTATTAACACCCACGGGCTGATTTGTAACTGTTCATGTATATGACCACTAGAGGGGGTAGTGAGTCACAGCAAGTCTCCCATTCCCATTAAAAAGTAACACCAAGGCCATGTTGATGATAAAGTGACAGAAGCACAGAAGCATAGCTGCTTTGACCACTGGATATGAAGGTATAAAGTTATTATGTGATGTTATTATCTTTGCCAAATTCCCGTTTGTTGATCCATGGTTCAGATTAAACTGTGACACTTAGAAAGAAAAGATAAAAAAAATAAATAAATAAATAAACTGTGACAGTTTTGACCTTGTTTGGATGATTCCAAACAGATCTTTAGTGCAGCTATTGACAACACAAACTATACAAAAAACAAAGGTGACTTGTGGTTTTATCTAGGCTGTTTTCTCTCTAAAAACAGAGCTAAGCTAACAGAGCTATAATGTAAAACTATCAGCCAGTGCTGATTAAGAAACACACTGTTACTGTGACGGACATTTGAAAGACTTTGTGTTTGATGGAGAAAACCGGATAATGTGTGTTAATGATGAGCTTCACATTTCTTTCAACATAATGTTAATTCACTGGTGGTTTGGGCAACTGTGAGTGTGTTTTGGTGCACAACCTCCCCTTGCTGCTGATAATTAGTAATATATAAGAGCTTTAAAAAACCTGTTCAATAGTCATGAATTAATACATTTGCTTATAATGATAAACTACCACTGGTCTTCTTCAAAGTGACCCCAACTCCAAATATTTTTGTCTTTCTTCCTTACCACAAACTCAGCAACTATCTTGGACCGTAGATCTGCATTTGACTCAATCGGTGCTGTAGAAAAAAAACCAAAACATTAACATTGCATTAAAAAAAAGAAAAACATCACTAATGGCCCTTTTCCACTGCACGCTTTTGTAACGGTTCCACAGGGCACGGTTCGATTCCACCCCCATTTTTTCCTTTTCCACTGGGGGTTGGGCCACAGCGTGACACTTTATTATTTGCCTGAAAATGGCGTACGGGAGTGTCAACCCCGCCAACTCCACTTCAACTAGTTCCGACTAGTAACGGCTGGCAGTGGAAAAACAACTGTGCCGCTCCAACAAGTGGGTAGAGTCGTGTCATGCTGAAGCGTGCTGAGTAGAGTGGTGTAGGGTTTGCAGTGGAAAAGCACCATATGTAAAATCGGCATGTAATTCAGTGAAGTTTATGTTCTAATAGGTGCTCTGTTGGGAGTTTGCATATTTGCTGATGTTTGCTTTGCTATAGTTTTCTATAAATAACTTTCTTCTTCTTTCTTTCTTGTTATAAAGTAATTTGTTGGTGTAACTGCTTCTTAATGAAGGAAACAGACAAATTTTTATGCTGAATGCCTCGACATTGGCACAACAATACAACTATAACATTACTCAGCTATCCATTTGTTTATTAACGACGATACATAAACTTATTTTGGAACAACACTCTTCTTCTTTTTCCAAAACTAGGGTGCAGAAGCAGCACAAGTAACAACAAAACTCAAATATGCTGAGAAAATATTTCATTCAACGTTCCATATTATTTCTAAATACTTAAAAATGCTCACTCAAACTTACTCTTATTTTAAAATTGCACGAGCATAAATAATTCATCATGAAAACATATTAAATGTATGAATGTATGTTGCAGATATGAGAGATTTTGATTAAAATGATAGGATTTTATTAAAATGTGCACCAGACGTGACTCGAATCACCCATTTTCAGAAAAGGTCACCCAGGTCATCCTCTCAGACAGAGTCCACTGAAAAAACTGTCAGGTGAATCATCGTGAATTTCCCCTGACAATCAATAAAGCTGATCCATATCTGTAGGTTCAGATATTTCACATTTACACATAATTTTGAATACAAAATGCATAACCTTGAATTTTTTCAACAGAATCTGAGAGAGTGACCTGTGACTCATCTATGATCTTCATGAGGTGAGGAAAGCAAAAAGCCAACAATGCACATCCTTACTTTTCTGTTCCACAGGTGTCTCAGGAGGAGAATCCTCTTTGACTAAACTACTCCTAAGTTCAGTGATGAGAGGCCCAGAATACACACTTCTGTCCTCCCAAATGGACAATATCCTCTCCACCGATTTAACCACCTTGGCCTCCCCTTCACGGCTACAGAAACAGAAAGACAAACGGCGTTACACATTGAATTATAATTAAAGAGAGTCAGTTTAGGTTGGTTTGATGGAATTGGGTAGTACATTCAGAAATTAAACCAGTAAAGACACTATTATTGCATGTTATTGCATTCATAGACACCAGAAAAGACAGAATAGTTCATAGACATTAAGCAAAACAAGGATGGGTGGAAACAGAGAGCTATTTACAAGTGAGTTGGTGTGCATGCATGTGTTATTATTTATGATTATTTTTTGTGTGTTAGGCATATTCAGGTGGAGACAAGAGGGAATGAAAACAAAACTGACAGTCTAATACAGAAAAGAGTCACAGGATGTGAGTATCCAAAAACGAGAAATCAGTACAGGGTTTTAAATAATAGTATAGAATGAAGATTGAGGGGGAAAAAAGAAAGAAAGCAAAGGAAAAAGAAGAAAGGAAGGAAGAAAAAAACCCCAGTATAATCAATAATACCAAGTACAATAATAGTGATCAACTTTAACTTTTTTTTGTCAGGTATATTCTTGTATTTTGAGATGTTGATAATATGTTGTCCTTTGCTTTTCTCTCTGCTAATCCAAAAAATAAAATCAATCATGCATGACACTTGTTTAATTTATGCGTTAATAATTCTTATGATAAAACAAAAGCAATGGAAAGGAAAAGATGAGATAAAGATGAGGATGCAGCTGGCAGGAAGAAGAGACATCCTTAATCTACAGTCACAGAATAAACTATTAGACCATCAAAAGTCATCAAAAACAGTGGCTATGTAATCAAGTACTAACTCCTGTGTGGATCATGTGACTAAAAGACAGACAGAAAAGAAAAAATGAAATGAATAAAAGCACTGTTTTTGTCAGTACAATGCCATAGATACTGATGGAAGAACTGAAGTGATTTTTGTTGCCAAGTAAACATGGGAAATGTCTAGATATCAGCTTGAAATTAAACTGTCTATGAGCTATTTTTGTTGATATCATTATATTTGTCCAAACAAATGAACCTTTAGTTGTACCAACATTAAAAATGAACAAGAAATTGAAGAAAACAAGGATGGTCTAATAATTCTTTCCGTGACAGTATAAACATACATCTAATATACATCATCATCAATGCCACTTAAAAAATATGAGACAATAACATCTGTATAATTTACTTACTTGAGCAGCAAAAAGGCATCAGGGAGAACCTCAGCGAATGCCGTACGGTAAACAATGGCGTTTTTCCTTTTACAGTTTTGAATAACATCGTTGGCAAGATAAAACAGGTTGAGTCTGTGAGTGGAATCAGCTGTGAGAGGAAAAAAACAAAACAAAACGTATTAATATTGGTAGGACTGTGATGACAGATGTTGCGGGCTATGAAGTGTTAGACCGTGAATGTTTATGACTGATAAACAGAAATAAACAAATCTATCTTTGGGTATAATAACAACACAAATATGAGTTTCAACGAGGGAAATGAAATACAAACCTATTTTGTTTACACAGAAAAAAAAGACAGATGGATTTTTTTTCTCCTGACAGTCACATACATACAAAGAATAAGCAAACAAACAAACTAAATACTTTTATCCATGTCCTTAACTTCCACAAAAACACCTCTACTGCGTAATGCAACTAAACCAAAGAAAAACTAAGTAAAAGAATTCAGTGCGAATGTTGAATACTTGATGTTCTTTCAAACTCAGAAACAAAAACTCCAGTCAAATGAAAAATACAACAGTAATAATCCACAACACTTATGTAAATTGCACTGAAAATCATCTGGAAGGAAGTGTTTCATCAGGAAACAGTTGAAAAAACATAACTTAGATAAGAGGGTGTACTTGGGGGAAAAAAAAAAAACAAAAAACACTCAGCCTCCGTTTATGACCAGCTCCAACTAAATTAAAGTGATTTTGTTATTTTCTTACATTTTAAGAAAAAGCCCAATTTCAGACCTAAAGCTGGAGAAAAATCATGAGACAGCAGCAGTTTAAACAGAAAACTGACTGTAAAAATACAGCTGACCATACGCTCAAGAATAAACAGCACCAGAGAGAAAGACAAGAGTGAGTTGATTTGGTCAAATCTGCATGCATGAAAAATCCTTTAACCCGCAGCGTTTGTACCAAAAACAACAAAATTGAAAAAATATGTAGGGAAAAAAAACATAATTCAACTATTTTTTGCTTCCAAAACAAAGCCTGTTTCTCTCAAAGACACTTGACAGAGTTGCATTATTCACAGACAAGCGCATACTCAGGTTTGCAGAACGGCACTCTCAATAAAATAACAATGAACCTTTCAAACCATCACAGGATGTATTTGTCTATAAAGAGCATGAGTTATTTCTACTTGACAGCAACAGAGGATAAATTAAAAGGAGACTCATCCATGTGCTGACAACCTCTTCCTATTGATTCTGCTACATTATTCATTATAAATTATATAAGTGAAAACTGAGACCAAAAATTATTATTTACTAAATATTCGGGCTGTATATTTAATCGAATCACAATCTGCACACCGACATTAGCTTGTGTAAATATACAATAGAAAAAGGATGTAACTTGAAGCTGGTCTAATTGCAGAAATGGGAAAGAAAGTAAACAATGTCTGTTGCATGGTGATATATTGGGTTCAATGACACTGAGAAGGAAGAGCTAACATGTAAAATACATCAAATGAAAGTCACCATGGTTTTGCATTGACAGGGGATTAACTTCATGTGAGAAAACTAAAACCTGCACATTTTCCTTGACAACCAACCAAGTAAACTCAAATCCAACTCAAAACATTGCTCATAACATGATTTCTTCACCAAATTATGCAACAACACCAATTATCATGATAACAACCAAAGATCATCTTTTGTACTTGATGAACAAGAGTCTAACTCCTAAATTCACTAATTATATAAACCATGAATAAACAGTAAATGACAATATCTGTACACTTTGTGCTCATTAACCCAAACAACCTTAAACCATCACCAAAACTACCTGTTAAATAAGTGTTTAAATCTTTGTAAAACTTGAATATTCAGTTGTAAATATCAGCATGAAAACTGCAACTTCATATACTTCAGACTGATAAGCAGGATGATACTTGTGGTCTGGAAAGAACATCTTGTTACTCTTGACATGCACAGTTAATAAAAATAACACTGGTGTCTGAGCAGAGATACACAGCTACTCCTTATGATTATCTCTTGCTTAACACATAAAGACCCAAATCTGCACCATCGACCAAAAGCATCTACTGATCTAAACTGTTTAATACCTATTGATGCACTAATTCTATCAATACATGTGTACACACAATTGGTGTAAAATGCAGTTTGTCATCAGATATGATCCATTTGGACATTCAAAGGATCTGTAGTTACCATGGAAACACTGTCATCTTCTACAACATTGATTAACCAGTAAAACCCATGGACTTGGATCAATGACAGTGGATGAGACACTTGACTTTATGTTCAGTTATTGATACATTTGCCAAAAGGACACTATTTCTTCAGTTCTCTCTGTTTTTGATATAATAACCCTCAACTTTAATCTTAGATTTTATGAACATCAACATGATGAGTAAATTAAATATAGGAAAATACATGATTTATACAGAAAAATACTGAGGATAATATTATAAATGGTGACAAAACACTTAAGAAAGGTTAAATATAGAGAAAAACATTATTTGTACACACACACACACACACACACACACACACATATATATATATATATATATATATATATATATATATATTGGAAATGCCAGAAAATCAGCACTACACCTTTATGGATAAAAGCACTTTCTCACAACATCAAGCACACACACTAAAAAAGCATGAATAGAGGTGAAAATAAAGGATATCACTTCACATCAGATGCAGCTCACATACATTTCATAAAAGGTACAGCTGGAGAAAGACTGTATTTTGGTTACTGCCTATCTAATATCATGTGATACAATCTTTTTTTACCGAGAAGCAATAAAGTTCTCACTAGGTCTACACGATGTCTGCAGTGTGTGATAACACTGTTCAATACTGTGAAAACAATATGACTCACAAGAAACAAGCAATGTAACCCTGTTGTCAACATCAAATTGGCATCAGTTAATCTGAAGGTATCTGAAGCCCAGCAGTGGCTTCATCTGACTGGTCAAATGGTGTGAATGCATGACTCATCTATAACATAAAATTCATTGTCTTATTCACATCACGTGGCAGGCAACCTTTTGCTATGCATTTATTGATATGAAATTACAAATTATAGCATCACTGATCACTCTGGTTTATTTTCAGAAATCATCTGAACAGCATTATCATTATACAATGGAGACTTAACTCCATAAAATGGCAAAAAGACAGCAGTGTTTTCCATATATTTTCCAAGAACTTAGGTGCTCTGAACTGTCATGTATTTCCTAATTTTGTGGATTATTTAAGGACATGTCAAACAGGTTTAGGGCGAGAAAATTTGGGCATTTTAACAATAATGATACAAATTTGCCATTACCTTATTTGTGCTAAAAATCTGGAAAGTAAGACATGATTACAACAAAATTTCCTAAATACAACCATTGAAAAAACAACTGAATCAATTAGATGTGAGAAAAGTAAGTTAGCTTAATTGAATTTTGATTTTGTCAAAATTCGAAAACATTAATTTGGCTTAAGTGGTGTCAAAATGGTTTAGGTGAAGTATCCAAGCCAAGTAGGAAAACCATAGAGTACCAAAACAATAAAGGAAACCGAGCAAATGTTTTCACATCTGAAAAACCTGATTCTTAAACTTCACCTTCTGTCATACATGCATTAACAAATAATCAAATGAGCTCTGTGCAAATAACACACAAATGATTACAATCTTGCTATTCTGCAGAGTTGTAACTTCAAGTATGATGTAAAACCAGAAATACCCCAGTAAATACATCTTATATCTACATATTGCAAATTGACATGTTTCACAAAGTGAACACAGTAATATACATGAGAAGTCTCCAATTCATCAAGACGATTTCATAATATGATTTTATAACCACATATCTCCTTGTCTCTTAGTGTAAGTGTGCCCAGACCTTAGAGGTGTAATACTATGCATCACATCTCCCAAATGCTTTGTTCAAATTCTATACTTCTCCAACTTTTGTGTCAATAAGGTAGATCGTATGTTTTCATTAGGTTTGTCTGTCTCTTTGTTTGACTGTGAGCAAGATAACTCAAAAACTTGTGGACGGATTTGGTTGAAATTTTCAGAAAATGCTGATACTGGCACAAAGAACAAATGATTACATGTTGGTGGTGATGGGAGGGGGGGTTGATTAAATTTTCAGGAAATGTTGATACTGGGACAAGGAACAAATGATTACATTTTGGTGGTGATGAGGAGGGGGGGGTGTTGATCTGCCTTGGCGGAGGTCTGCGCCCGACATATAAATAAACTAAAACAAACACCAATGGAAATCCAGCCAGGGACAAGAGCTCCCATTAGCATTAAAGACTAGATAATATGTTTCATTTTGACTTTCCTAAAATTGATAATGATCTGTTTTGCCGAGGAAACAAAACAAATCAATGAGAAGATATTTAATACGTTTGCTCTATCTAAAAGGAGATGTTAAGCTACAGTTTGGAAGGTAAAAATCATACAGAAAAATCACAACTTTTGTAGCAGATGCAGTTAAGTCCTAAAACTACGAGGCAGCATTGGTGTAAGTTAGCATCACTGAAGTAGCTAACCTACAACAAACAATGGCAGTAAACTGAATAATTCCGACAACCATAGTAAAACTAGTCCTCCTGCGTTTATATCTCACCCCTGTTTTTTCTGGTTAGGTCAGAGTTCACCTCCTCACTACCTATGAAGCTGTTTAATAGGTAACTGAAGGTACTTACATTTCTTCAACCGCTTTAGCCAGTGGCGCACAATCAGGCTGTGGTACTTCTTGTTTTCGATACACCACGTTGACAGTCCTTGAATTGAATCCATCGTGTTTGTCACACTCTGAAACTTTCTGTCTAAAGCCGACTCAAAGGAGCCGCCAGACGAGGCTCCAGCTCCTGCAGCCATGTCCGCAGAATTCACACAACCTACTAGCGTTAGCCGAGGCTACCACATAGCTTAGCATGCTAGCTTAACGTAGCACATACATTAACGCGTTCCGCTCCCGCTCAGCTGCCATTGTGATGTTAAAAATCTTAAATATCACGCAGGTTCCTCCAAATCTACTGCAGCGTCTAGGAAAGCACAATATAACTTCGTGAATTTTAGATAACGCTTAATATTGCTTGACATTTACAGCCAAAACTGAGCGGGTTTCCACATCCTGATGGTCCGCTGTTTACTCGGTGATGGGAAGGTGACGAGGCAGAGCACTTCCGCAAATACAAAGTAAATATGGCGCCACCACATGCAGTGGAAGAGGCAGCGTAAGTTAGAGCGCCTCCTGTAGTCTGTAGGTGGAAGAACAGGATACACAGAGGCGCTTATGAAACATCACAGACAATACCTTTAGATACGTTTGGTCAAAATTTTATTGAAAAAATTTGGAAAGATTTTTTTAAATTATTTTTTTTACATGTACACATACATTTGCAGTGCTATTACTAGCTTATTATTTGTTTATTTGTTTTTTTTATACAAGGATTCTCCTTATACTGTGCAATGTTACAGGTTGTTAAAATGGTAACAAAAAGCAATAAAAAAAAATAATATACTGCCAGTTTGTGACAGCGTTTAATTATGATTGCTACCATTATTTGTACTTTGCTTTTGTTTTATACTGCACT
>JAPTYQ010000003.1:34889909-34911085 GCA_029814465.1 Ostorhinchus cyanosoma
AGATAGATAGATAGATAGATAGATAGATAGATAGATAGATAGATAGATAGATAGATAGATAGATAGATAGATTAGAGCACAAAAAACCAAGGCAAGATACAAGGACTTAGACAAACTAAAATTAAATTTTCAGGCTTTGTTGGACATTTTTTCAATAAATTTAAGAGATCTGTAGTAATTCATAAAATCACATCTAAACAAATTAAAGGAAGGGATTGTGTTTTTCCACATACAACTATAAATATGAATATGAAATTTACCCAAAATATTTCTTATCTTGTTTATCTCATCTTTAATGTACCGTTAACCTGAAACCAGGCCACGCCCACGCCCTTAGTCACGTGTCTCTGCCGCAGCCGCTGTCACATGACCCCATCTTCGGCCGGGTACTTCCTGTACCTAGATTTCTTTTCCCCTTCTGGTGAAAATAACAGCTCTCCTCCGCTTTTGGGCGACGTAACGCTTCTCGGAACCTGATACGGATATAAAACACACTCCTATCGACCCGAGGTGGTGTAATTTGACGCGTTTTCCACCTGTTTGTTGTGTGAGGATGGTCTCCAGAGAGGGGCGGGTGGACAGTTAACTGAAAAAGCCGACATCCTTTCGTTTTCAGAGGCAAACGCAGTATTTGACAAGCTACAAAGGAGCTCCATTTCCTTTCTAAAAGCCACCTAATATTAACAGAAAGTGGTGGCACCTACATATTAGCTGCGTTTTACTCCAAACAACGACAGCTTCCTTCTAATGTCAAAATACACCAGCTTTCCAGAGCCCATGGATGACCACAACCCGTTCCAGGTAGGTGATCTGTCATGAAAAAGCTAGTATTTGTCAGTGTGATCAGTCATGGTGATGGATGGAAGGCACTGATGTTGGTAATAGCAGGCGTGCTGTTGCTCATGTGACAGTTGTGGCTTTTTTCTGGGCCTCTACCTCCTCTCTAATCTTTCCCCACTTGTAGCTCTGTAACAATGGAGACATTAAGAAAGACAACATAATCTGGTTAAATTAGGATTAATGTTCCAGCAAATTAAGTTTGTTTGTCTTGTTTATGTTCTGCCAGGACCCTGCCGTGACCCAGCACAGCAGCAACACAGGATATGCCACACTGGATCTGTACAACCCATTTGATAATACCACTGGGGTGAGGAACATCTTAACTTTATCTGAGATGATAGAAGGGTGATAGTAGATTAAACACCTTTTACATGTGGGCACCTCCATCTCAACTCATGTCATGGATTTTCATTTGGAAACATCTATTAAATTCACAGGCTTTTGCAAAATCCCATAACCTTACTCAAAATAGGCTGTGAAATTATATATCATAACAGTCATTTTCTTTGGTGTTCTGATGTGATGGTTAACACAATATAATTTACTTTTCTTTGGTCTTTGAGGTTTATTTCTTTCATATTTTCAGGTTTAACACTTGCAAAAACTACCAATGTTGCCATTTTGCAAAGTGAGAATCCACATTGCACAGAGTTGGAATCATCTATTTTGATTTAATGTTGTGCATAGTAAGCAAGAAATCTTACAAAAAATGTGTTAGTATCCTCTTTAGCAGGTTTTCTCAAAGTTTTTGGGTTTTGTTTATTATTTCTCCTCTCTGGTTGTTCCAAATATTGCATAAAGGTGTAGTAATGACAGTGAAAATAATATGGAGTTTTATAGTTTTTATTTAAAAACTGATAGTGTGATACTTCCCATGGTTTTTTTTAATGTCTTCTCCAGTAGAATCATTGAATTTTGATCAGGAAAAAAAATACACCAAATTGTTTACACTTAGGTTCAGATTTATTGATTTTCTTTGAGCGTGTTGTTTGAGACATTTATTTATTGATTGACTGGTTGTTTTCAATATCCATCTGTTGATGTAGATGTTCAGTTTTGTAGTTTCTTCATTAAAATAAATAATAGATAATTTATGACATTTTCTCGGGGAGTGTTGCTAATGCTTTTGAGTAATTGGCTTTGGCTTTTTTCCCCCTAGAAAGTATCATTATCATATTGACCATAAATAATCCAGTATTGGTTGACCTCTAGACCAAACTTCGGCTTATTCTTCTAATTCTTTCTCAAACTCAATAAAAAATCTGTAGAGGGCAATTTTTGCTAAAATGATTTATTTTTTTTTATTCTTTCTTAGGGGTTATTAGGGTTTATTAGGGTTGGTGGGTCAAATCCCGCTCTCTCTCCCAGTCAGTCCATTGTGTCCTTGGGCAAGACACTTCACCATCCTTGCCTCCAGTGTCACTCACACTGGTGTATGAATGCGTATGAATGTTCGGTGGTGGTCGAAGGGGCCGTTTGGCGCGAATTGGCCGCCACGCTTCCATCAGTCTGCCCCAGGGCAACTGTGGCTACAGATGTAGTTTACCACCACCAGAGGGGGAATGTGAGAGCGAATGAATAATGGATCAATCATTTCAAGTGCTTTGGGTGCCTTGAAAAGTGCTGTAGAAATCTAATCTATTATTATTATTATTATTATTAATGAGTCATAATTTCAACGCAAACACCTTTTGCCCATTCCACTGACTGAAGAAGAGCCCTGAAGAGGAAAATATGTATTTTACCCTCCCCTTACTTAAGACATAAATTTTCAGTCCCAGTTACTTTGCCTAACTGTTAACAGTTACTTAAAAAAGTAAGTATCAAGAGCTTTATTAAATAAATTAAACTTAAACCTTTGTTAATGCATGTTTTTGTTGTAGAAACACACATCTGCCTTAAAACAGTCCATACACACTGATTCTGGCACTGAAATTTCATTCTGTTGTCCTCAAATATTTTGTAACATTTTTGATAGCATTCTTCTTTTTGCTTTATATATCACTAATACTACTCTGTACCCAAACAAAATCTTTGCATTTTCTGACTTTTGTCACATTAAAACAGTATGGGAAATAGAAGTAGAAATGCATAAAATCAGCAAATATAAAAGTCATATATAACTCTAATATTTTTTTGCCAATTCTTAGCCTTCCAGTCAGCTGATGATATCGGCAATACTGGAGCTGCAGGAACTTTAATTGCATACGGTTCTTTAATTCAGTCTAATTACCATTTTTAAACCCCACTTCCATATTCTGAGATAAAACATAACTAAGAAACAGAGAACACAGACACACCTCTGGACATGAGGGATATTGTCCAGTGGGGATGCTGAAGTTGAGTGACACAGAACAACAGGGAGAAATGGAGGACAATAATCTAGACATTATACAAGCTGTTCCTTCCTTCTGTTATCATGGCAACGTGCATTTATGTGGATGAGGATGGCTTTGCAGCACTAGTCAAGAGCAATAGGAAGTTTATTGAGTGTAATTGAATATGATTCACAGAGACATGGCTGTATGAACTCATTCCTGTCTCTGTCATGGATGTTAAGAGCTTTCAGTGTGTGCAGGCAGATAAAGAGCGAATGGGTAAACAGGGAGGCGGAGGGCTCACTGTCTCGGTCAGTGATCGATGGAACCACCTTGGTCACATTGTGATTAAGGAATGTGTGCACATTGGATACTGAAAAAGTGGCACTGAGGATGTGGTCTTTTTAATACCCAGGGAGCTCTCACAAACCACTGCCATTGTTGTTTACATTCCTTCCACTGCTAACTTAACAGGAGTGTGTGACATTATTCACTCTCACTACACGGAATACATCTGGACACCTTCAGAGACTCTCCTTGAACTCTATTCACTTTGTAGATTATCATTATTGTGTCATTTTTTGCCTTTTTCTGCAGTTGTAATACAGGAAATTTCAACTGTGATCAGTATTTCAGATTCTGGTCCTTGGCTCCAGGCATAGGTTCCTACATTACCCCTTTTTTAATAATAATTTCTCACTTTAACAAAAAGAAAAACACATTATGTATTGTAGTACAAACCTTAAGCTGTATTTTTTAACTCATTTGCATTTTTATACAATCAAAGCACTTATATGACTTGAAGTTCTCTGTTAGATAAAATGATAAATAAATGTGTAGGCTACTCACTTATGTAAGAATAAAGTCAGAGTCAAAGTACAGATTTTATTCCAGTAAAAGACAATTCCCTGCTGTTTTATCCTTCTGTCAGTCACATTATGTACCTCATGTGAAAGTACTATTATTATTATGTACTCTGCCAAGGCTACATGTTGTCTCCACGCCTTTTCATAAACTTAACGGACAAGGTGTAGCAGTGGTGAGGAAGGCATTTGGTATGTGGATCCGGAGGTCACGTCTCTGCTCTTTGAGGGTGATGATGTTTGTACCATCGCTGCAGGATCTCATCAGATGAGTGTGATGGGGTTAGAAAATGGATCTACATTTTCATGGTGGAGTTTAAGTATCTTATAGTATTGTTTACAAGTGACGGATAAATGTACCATGACTGTAGGTTTGATGCAGACTCCTTAGTGATACAGTCGATGTTCTGGACCTGAGTGGTGTGGAAGGAGCTGAGTCATAAGGCAAAGCTCTAGTCATCAGTCAGTCTCTGATCCAGGCTAATGACTAAAAGGGCAAGATTGCAATTTTGTTTGTACACTTAAAAAATATGCTGAAATAAGTATTCTCACTTACAGGAAGGGTTTTTAGATTTTTTTAATCCCCAGATGCAAAAGAATTGTCTTCATGATTTTTCCACTGTCAAAATGTTGAACAAATGCACATGCTGCCTAATCCACATTAAGGAAATGCCTACGGACAAATTGGAAAGAAACAACTATGGCAAGCATGATACATCCACACTCACGTCTGACAATTAGTGTTATCTGGCAGCACACTAGTTACCAACTAACACACACTCAAATGATTCAGTGTCGTGTACGTAAACACAAACAGTATCTGACACAAACAGCCTCTTATTTCAATAAACAATTTAGGAAAAATTCATTTACACAATCATTGATTTGTTATGCGTTATTGACTGACCTGACAATCCAACACAAACAGATCTATGATGTTAAGTTTGGGAAAAGCAGACTTACATGGCTTCGTCTCTGACATTGTATTATAAGTTCAGGAATCCAGGAGCAGCTCAGAGGAGACTGGCTGCTCCACTTTGAGTGGAGCCAAGTGAGGTAGTTTGGATACTTGATTGGGATGCCCACTGGGCGCCTCCCTTTGGAGTTTTACCAGGCACAGCCAGATGGGCAGAGAACCCAGGGCCGACCCAGGACTCACCGGAAGGATTATATCCCCCGTCTGGTCTGGGAGTGTGTGGTGATCCCACAGGAGGAGCTGGAGGAAGCTGCTGGAGCCAGGGAGGCCTGGGCATCTCCTGCCCCTGTTGCTACAGAAATGGAAAATGGATTAATTAGTTTGAGAATGGATGTACTGATAATATCACTATATATAATTTAATGCCAAGTTCTGTGAAAATCATTGGAAGCATCTTTTTTTTGGCTCTTAATGTTATGAGTCAGTGCTTTGGTCAAATAACGGTTAATAACATATTCAGCTTTTCACATATATGACGTCTTTTTTTGTCTTTTGCCTGTTTTCTAGCCTCCACCTCCATATGAAGCCACCTCGCCATCAGCTCCAGCTGTGCCTGCACAGACTCCACCCAGCAGGACAACGCCCACTGAACCTCGCAACTATGGCTCCTACAACTCTCAGGTACAAACACTGCACTATGAGGAAGAGTGTCAGTGCTGTGACATAACCTGTTTTTCACAAAGATGGATGTGCAGCCAAAAACGAGATGAGCCAAACCCTGAATACAACAACTCAAAAGTTTGCAAATCATAGGTCAGACATCCCCTGCTTGCTCTTTACACCAAAATGACATCGAAACCTAACTTATCTTTTTTAAATATGAGTGCAAAGCATTACATAAAACGACTGAAATTTTGAAGCCTTCTCTCATCACCCCCATCCTCCGCTCATTCCACTGGCTCCCAGTCCCCCTCAGAATAGAATACAAACTGTGTGTTCTCACTTATCAGTGCATTCATGGTCACACTCCAGATGACCTCCAGGAACTGGTCAGTCCTCACCACTCCCACAGATATCTCTGCTCCATTGGTACTCTTCAACTCCCAAGAACCAAAATGTAGTGTATGGGAACTTTTCTTGCAGCAGCTCCGTGACTCTGGAATGTTCTCCCTGAGCATCCCAGGACTCCACAGACTATGGAGTCTTTCAAAAAAAGCTCTTAAAAACTTTTCTCTTGCACAGAGCATAAGGACTATCTTAAATTCTCTGCTTTTACCTTTTATATTCTAATTTTGTCTCATGGATTTTATTGGTTTTATTTGAGAAATCCTGTCCTGTAGATCTGTCTGTGACAGATGTTTCGTGCATTTTAATAAAATGTATTATTATTAACGTCTTAATTTTACAGTCGAAGCAAAACCAAGATGCCATTTTGCCCTTACCGTGACCCGGGTCTTCATCAAATATAGTCACCTTCTGTCTTTGGCACATGGACCTGCAGATCTGCTGATGTTTTGTGTTATTTTTTCAGACTGCTGTGAATGCCACCACAGCAGAACTCCTGAAGAAGCAGGAGGAGCTGGAGAAGAAGGCCCGAGAGCTGGAGAGGAGAGAACGGGAGCTGGAGTCACATAGCCTCGGACCTGGAGCCTGTAAGAGAGAGTGGCCCTGAAGGGACGGGGAAATACAGCAAAAGCAATGGGATTAAATATGACAGACATTAAATCAAGAAATAATAAAGAATATCACCTTCAGTCACAGCCAGGTGATCACTTTAAAGTAGGACTTTACAGTTTCTTTTCTTTTCAGCTCGTCAGAATAACTGGCCTCCACTGCCGTCATTCTGCCCTGTGGGCCCCTGCTTCTACCAGGACATCAATGTGGAGATCAGCCAGCGTTTCCAGCGCACTGTCACCTTCATGTATTACTTCTGGATGTGTGAGTTCCTGTCACTTCTGTCAGTTCCTTTTTGCAATGTCTTTCTGCTGTAAATATGTATGTAGTCTGTATAGCTTTATTTTTTATTACTATTACTTTTTATTTTATATGGTTGTTTTTGCTTTATCTTGTTTTTTGTACTATCTTTATGCATGTGCGCTTTTTTTGTCTGTTATGGGCTTTGTAGTGGAGGGGATATTAACTCTGATCATATAGCAGTGTCAGTAATGCTTAATGCCTTAATATTGCATGTCTCCTGATGTAAAATGGAAAGTAGAGTCAGAGGAAGTCTGAGCTATTATGGAGACATGAGGATGTAATGTGTTGAATGTGCTCCCTCAGCAGAAATAAACTTCTCATTCTAATGTAATGAAAACATCATATTTTTTTTCATTATACACTAACTATACAGTGTTATGAATATTGTATCTCATTTATGCAATTAGATCCACCTAAATCTTACCCAGAGGACTTTTAGGTATGGTAATTATATCTTCAGAATGAGTTTTTATTTGGTCTTTTACTTTAGTTGTATATGTGCCTGAGTCATTTTTTTCTTTTTATACTGACTCGTTAGTTTTGGTTAAGTTTTAGTGTTGGATTTCAGATAATATGAGGCAAGTTTTGAGCAGGGTTTACAGAACGCATGGCAGCAAAATTTGATTTACACGATCTTTGTTTTTTGAAGCCTTTTTGCTTTTATACATCCTGAACTATTAACACTGCATCCAGAGCTAAATCAAAAGTCAAACTAAAACAAAATTGATTTCAGCTCCATTTCTGTAGTTGCATAGTTCATTTTAATTAGATTTTTCTGTTGGTAAAACCAGTATTTGTTTCCTTTTAACAAACTTGTTTATTTGCCGTTTTCATTATAGTCCTAGTCTTCACTCGTTCTAATAATCCTGAGTGGTGGTGAAAGTAAACTGAATGTAAATTATACTTGTGGCTGGTAAAAACTACTGCTGACTCATGTCTGTGTGAGTTCTGCTGTGTTTTCTGGAGTCTGAGCCTGAATGTTTGCATAAAGAGTCTAACATGTAGCTGCAAACGGGAACTGAAACCAGTTCTTTGGACATCCCCCATCTTTAGTAGAAACTGGGACATGTGGTGTGAAACAAATCCTGACATGGCAGTTGATGTAAAAAAGCAATTATCAATCAGGCCTGCAAGTCGAGTGTTCTGTTTCATCAGTTTTCTTTTTACTGTGGAGGCTTTGCAACAGATTTTTAAGAGTTGACCCCTTTTTGTTTTGGGTAAACACATAGCAGTGCCATCCTCTCGCGTTATCCCTCACTGTAATATCCTTATATTTTTTCTTTTTATTCTCATTCTCATATTTCAGTCTGTACTTGCAACCTGTTCCTCAACCTGATCTCCTCGCTGGCCAGGTTTTGTGTGGATCCAAGTGGTGGAGTTGGTCTGGGCCTCGCTATCCTCTGGGCTCTCCTCTTCACCCCCTGCTCCTTTGTCTGTTGGTACCGACCTGTATACAAAGCCTTCAGGTGCATACAACCTCGTTAAAGATGAACTGAAGCTAAAACTTTCCAGTTTAATTTTCTTTTTTGTTACAGGGCACTTAATTCACTTAAACCAAGTGTAGTGTCACTATGAATATTTAAGGTTATCAGTGATTATCTTTTGATATATTTAAGTATTCATTCATACCCTCCAGAACACTCTACTCTTAACCTTTGGTTTAACTCATAAAGACCCAAACATCCCCTATCTACCAAAATCATCCACTGATATAAATGGTCTGATCCACTAATCCATGTAAATAATTGGTGTAAAATACAAATTGTCATCTTTTCATGGTCATCAGATATGACCCATTTGGACGTTCAGAAGCTCCATACTGAACCTGGAAACACTATCATCTTCTACAACATTGATTCACCTGTAAAATCCATAGTGTTTGACAAATAACAGTGGATGGAGACAGTTTATGCTCAATTAATGATAGATTTTGCTGAAAGAGTCACATTTCTTCCATTTTCTCTCTTTTTGATACAATACTCCTCAACTTTACTCTGAGTTTTTAAGAACATCTACATGATCGGTAAATTAAATGTAGGAAAATATATGATTTTCACAGAACCCCCCCCCCACACACACAAACTACAGAAGATAGTAGTACAATAACTGGTGATAAACCACTTCAGGATGGATCAATATAGAGGAAAATTTATTTGGGAACCACCACAAATGTCACACTGGATCCTTATGGGTTAATAGGAGCTAAATATGAGAGGCAAACATGGATGTGGAATGATAATAGCTGTACAAGGAAGGGAAGAACAGACTGACTGCAAACATATTATGAGTTGTAAATGTCAAGCAAATTTAATCAGTAAGAGTGAAGTTTTTTATCTAAGGATATGGATTTGGTTTTAATCATTTATGTGTGTGTTTAGTGTTAATGTAAATATACAAGTTGAATTGTTGCATCTTTTAGCATTGTATTCATATTATTGTATATCTCTTTTTCTCCAGGAGTGACAGCTCCTTCAACTTCTTCGTCTTCTTCTTTGTGTTTTTTGCCCAAGCGGTTGTCTTTGTGATCATGACCATCGGTATCCCTGGATGGGGTTTCAGGTATAACCATTGAAAAACACAAGTCATAAATTACAGCTAATGGAAATCGCAGTAAAATATTTAAATGTTTTATGTGTTGCCCAGCAGATGTTAGGGTTAGGGTTAGATTTTTTTTTTTTTTACTTATATATCTCTAAAATCTGTTGTTTCGTTTTTGCCTCAGTGGATGGATTGTGAGTCTGGCTGCTCTGAAGACCAGTGTCCCTGTTGGTGCCATTATGATGATGAATGCCATCCTCTTCACCGCTCAAACTGCTATGGGGATTTTCATGCTAAAGAAGGTGAAAACTGAATAAATTTGTTTACATTCAGGAAAATTCACAGGTAGTGGAGTCAAACTGACATGGAGGAACATATGGGTTTCATAGATTTAGCATCGTCCTTGTATAGAGGAGAAGTGTCAAGGAAAGGGTGAAAATGTGATTTAATACACTACAGGGCTTTAAACAACACTTAACTGTATGGCTCTCTTTCACTATGTGTGTAGAAATGCCCTCTTATAGTATACAAATACAGCATTTATGAAAAATTACTCTCAGGTCTGTGTCATGTCTGCACCAGCTCATTTTATTCTTAACTTTTCTCTATATAAGGAAATATATTTAGTTGTCATGACATGGACAGAGCCGTGAAGTCGTTCTAAGAGAGAGGCATGACCCTGAAAGCATAAAGTGAAAGAATTTCACAAGGGATGAAAATTAAATGATGCTTTCTGAGTTAGAAGCCAGAAAAGGCACAGTTCTGCAGAGCATTTCCTCAGATGTGACAGTGGTAAAAAGAAAAGCTTCAGTGCTTAAGGCGTGAATGTTTGATCTCATGAGATGGGCTGTGGCCCAGGAAATAAAGAAAGGGTTTGTCAGTAAAAGAATAATAGTGCAGTGGACCCCTATTATAGTCCAGGTCAAGAAAAACAATGAAAACCAGCTGTTAAGTTTCAATATCAACCTTATTTACATACACTCCACTGCAAACTATGATGGGGAAATTTTATATAGTTCAACACTTTAGTTTTAATCTAATATGATATTTTAATTTAATTTAGTGGTTAATGAGGGTGAAAGAGCATCATTTTCATGGTTTGTTATAGATTTGAACATTGCATTATTAAATTAACTGTTTCAGTATTGTCTATTATAGATGTTTTTTGCATTTAATTAAAAGACAGGCCTTTATTTGTGCAAATGCAAGATCTGGAGCATAGCACAAACAAATTCCCTATTAATGAGGTTCAGTGCTCATACGCACTGCACTGTGTGTAAATGAACCTGATTATCTCATTTAAAATCCCTTCAAGAAATTAAGGTCCACTAGGTTTAATATGAAAAGTGGAATACAAACTAAATGTCATTAAGTTTACCATGTTACATGATGTAGTAGGTTGAGTTTCATAAGGCAAATAATTGAGACCAGTGGAGAGCAGGCTCATCAAGCTGTATTTGCATTTTCTATCTGGGCTTTGCAAATACCAATCAACAGTCAGTACATAACAAGCGATCTAAAGAATAGCCACAGTATCAGGTTGTGGGTATCTGTTTCAGCCTTACAATGTGCATAATATGATGATGAGTTGGGGTGTGTATCGGATGTCAGCGTCCTCTGCTCTTACCCTCTCCAGGTCCACAATTTGTACAGGCAGACCGATGCCAGCTTTCAGAAGGCCCAGGCTGAGTTCGCCACCGGAGTCATGTCCAATCAGGCTGTGCGCCAGGCCGCTGCCAACGCCGCCTCCAGCACAGTCTCCAACGCCGCCCAGGGGGCCTTCACCGCACCTCGATAGAGTGCAACGAAAGGGGTTGGGAGGGCATGAAGTCTGGAGGCGGGGGCCCTTTCATCCTGATAAAGGATCTGATTGGTATTTATTTCCCCACTGGTGATTAGTATTTGCAGGGGTGAGCAAACAGAGTTCATATAATTACCCCAAATGAACTTCAGGTTATGTGCATGAGACAGAGGTGGGGTTCTCTTATAGTATGCGAATGTGTACAGGACAAGTTAGCTAAATTGCCAAACAGAGTCAACGTGCCGTAAGTGTTGATCCCAGGAGCAGAAAGAGAATGGTAGCAAAGATTTATATGAAAACCTTAAGATGTTGAAACTGGTTTTGAGAATCTAGCACATTTGAATGCAGGGAAATTGTTCTTTTTTTTTTTTTTACATGGAAAAGATGAGCTATGTGCCAAGTTGATCATACTGGGTCAGTATAAGCCTGGTTATTTCCTTTTGTATTGACTCACTCGGATGTGCAATGCTTTTGTGAGCAGGATGTTTAAGTATTTGGATGGAGACAATACCCTCAGATGTAAACACAGACATGCCATTCTAACTTTTGATCCATAAAGTAAGGACTTAACTTTAGCTGTGTGTTGTTTTTTTTGTTTTTTTGCCAACTAACAGTTGTTTTGTTAATATTCCAAATGAGAATGCCTATTATTCTACTGTACCTTATTGCCAAATCTTCTCAGACTCTTAAGTGCTAAAAATTCTGAACATGTTTCGGTTAATATCGATGTCACTGTTTTGTTGGTGTGGCTTGTGGTTATTATGAAAGGTCACTGTTTTGGTTTTAATAAAAATATATTGTCATGCTCTCACAGTTTACTGCAGTCGTAATTTTACTGAGCAGAAGCAACAGTCATACACTATGACCACTTATACTGTACCTGCACTGTCTTTTTGGAGCACATGCCAATCATCAATAAGCTTTTCATTCCACTTACATAATCAATAATGCATGCAATGTTTTGACTGAACCATATTTCTAATGTCAGTAACATACTTCTCATGCTGATTAGGACGTTAAAGTTCTTATCTTATTGTGTGAGTGGTTATACTAATGTGCTCCATATGGCCTAAAATATGTGCACGTCTCCAACCACATGCTCGTGTTTGGTGTTGAGCAGTTCACAGCACAAACAGGAAACTGAGACAGTGAAGAGATGATAAGCCTTGTACAACTGAAGTCAACCGCAGTCAGTATGATTTCATTTTCCTCTGTTACACCTAATTTGTATTCTTTTTTTTTTTTTTTTATCAAAGCTACATATTGTTACATGCATTTTTCTATACATAATTTTATCCCCTTTGTAAAGCATTTTCAATAACCTATCTGTGTGAGAAGGTGCCATATAAAAAAATAAACTTGCACTATAATATAGCCTCATATCAATATAATCATCATTTATCATATGGCGTTTTTACAGCCTATATCTGGTTGCTAGGTAACAGCCTGAGTCCAGTTTTCTTCTCAGCATCCCTTACATCCAGGCTCTGGAAAAAAAAAAAAAAAAAAAAACATTTTTGGGCGTTGGGTGTTTTATTTTCTTTGGCGACACCCATCATACATCAAGGAAACTGCATCCGAGATTTCATGACAACTTGTTGCTTTTTCATGTTTTGTTTTTTTTATTTATTTGTTGAAGAAATGAATTATAGGTTATGATGAAGCCAAATATGAAAATACAATTATAGTGATTCATGTGTGATTTCAGTCTATAAAAGGTTAAACTCTAGCGATAAAAGTGACTCTTAGGGGAACTTGTTGGAAACATTTCAGATACTTAGATCAATGCTGTGCCATCTGTTTCGGTTCCCTGGACACCAAACCGTCTTGGACTCATCTGACCCGCTGAGGTCTGAGACTTTTATGGACTTAAACGCCGACGTCAGAGGCTGCGCTTCACCGTGAAGATGGCGGAGGCAGCCGCGGCACCACAACACCGGTTTTTCTGTCACTGCTGTAAATGTGAAACAAACCCCAAACTGCCGGTGAGTCACTTTGGATGATGTGTGTTTTCATGCGCGCGCTCGGACTGAACATAATCAACGCGCCCTTAGATAGAGGAACTACTTTAAAGGACTCCTGTTGATTAACGCGTAAAGTTGGAACTGTAGCTGTGGTTTTTAACGGTTTACTGTGAAAAGAGCTTCAATCAGTGGAGTCGTACATTTATACCAACCTGTTAGTTCTTGTTGTGCGCACAGCATGCACCAAGATCTTACATTAGAGGCTGAGAGAGAGAGAGTAAAATCTGGCTATTCACGTTGCCATATTTAGAAGCACCCCTGTCGGCGACTGTGCTCCCAGTTGTCTACTGTCAACTGCCTGTGAGAGACGTAAGATAAGACGGGCTGTTTGGCTATTTGAGTCACCACATGCAGCAGCACGCACGGGGCTGTTACATGACACAGACGCGCAATTAAGTGTGTTCCAAACGCCCATGTTGCACAATTTCTGTTAAAGCCACCGTGATTTTTTTTGTGTGTATTTATTTTTGAGGGGGGGGGGGACTAAAGGATTCTTTGGCTTGATTCGTTTTTCTGTGAGGAGCGCAACTGTGCAAACCTCTGCTGGAGCGCATTCGCTGCGCTGCTGACTTTTCATGGCACGATTACGCACAGATATTGCAAAGAGAAAACCCGTAGCGCACGAGCGTGTCTGTGAGAGAGGAAGACAGAGGGTGAGAGATTAGGATAATGTGCTCCATATGACCAAAAATATGTGGACATCCCCGAACACATGCGCTTTAAGAGTTCAAAGCAGAAAAGACTCAAACAAGTGGCGTTGTGTTTGCACACATTTTTAGCCCAATGTGGTCTCAAGGGGCCAGATCAGTAAAGTAACAGCACAAAAACCTATGAATAATAATGACAACTCCAAAAATTTCTCTTTGTTTTAACGCAAAAAAAAAGTTAAATTGTATTATGAAAATGCTAATATTTACAAGCTATTCTTTCATAATAAAATGGGAATAACCTGAACAACCTGGAGTTTCTTAAGAACAATAATATGCCTCAGTTTATCATTTACACATGTGCATTACAGTTCACAGATCACAGTGGGTCTACAAAGACACAAATCATTTAATAACAGGCATAACATTGTTAAAATTACATTTATTTTTCTTAAGAAATTTCAGGTTGTGGGGTATTGTCTTTTTTGTGAAAGGATTGTTTGTGAATGTAAACATTTTCCTAATGTAATTGTACTTTTTTGCACCAAAACAGAGACAAAACCTTTGATTTCTCCTTATTTAAAGGTTTTTGTGCTCTTATTTTGCTAGTCTGACTGCTCACTTGAGATCACATTGGGTTGGATGTGGCCCCTGAACTAACTGTTAATATTTTCACTTTGCATTTTGGTCCATGGACCCTATGTTTGACCCCCTGATCTAAGCTTATTATAGCAGCTACAGTAATTAAAAGCTGCAGAAAAAGAAAGTGCCCTTTCTTGCCTCAATTCACGTGAGGTTGGTGTGAAAGAACTTCACTGTCCTGCACCTGTTGAGACCTGTACTATAGCTTCCTTTATGTTTTTTCCCCCTGAAGGACTTCATCTGCTCCAGATGTGAGTCGGGTTTCATTGAGGAGGTAGAAGAAGATTCCAGGTACAGTTCACATGTAATTTTTTTTATCTTATAAAAACTGTGATCATGTGAAAATGTCACATTTTGCTCTTCAGTCTCTTGCAGGACAGTACATCAGCAGCCAGTGAAGAGTCAAACTCATTGTTCTCAGAAGTATGTCCTCATGCCATTAAACAAACCACTCCTTCTTTTCTGTCCCAGCCTTTGACATGTTTATTTTCTTTTTCCCCTACAAGTTATGGCAGCTGCTGTTCATGGAGCGGTCCGCTCTGCTGTCACATCCACCTTCCTCAGAGTCAAACCCAAACGACAGCGAGCAGGAATCTGCAGGTCAGAGCCTTCCTTCTCCACTGTCTTCAGAAGCTGCTGAGGTTAGAGAAGAGGTCAGAGAACCAGAGTCGTCTTCTCTGCCTGAGCTAGAGAGGTCATCCCGGCCTGAGCAAAGGCCAGCAGTGGAAGGGTGTGTGGACACGGTACACCTGAAAATCAGCGTGCTTCTAACACCTGAGTGTGTGCGAGTTGTTAATGCAGGGGTGTCAAACTCATTTTAGTTCAATGGCCACATACAGCCCAATTTGATCTAAAATGGGCTGAACCAGTAAAATAATGATCATAATAACATATAGATTGTGACAACTCCAAATTTTTCTCTCTGTTTTAGGGCAAGAAAGTAAACAAACTATTCTTTCACAAAAACATGAATATTCTGAACAACCGTGAACAACCTTAAAGTTAGAAAAATAAGTGCAATTTTAACAATATTATGCCTCAACTCATCATTTATGCATTTGCATTACAGATCACAGTGGATCTACAAAAGCACAAAACATAATATTGTTAAAAAATTTTATCATTTGGAATTTGGAGTTGTTGTTATTTGCAGGTTATTATGCTCTTATTCTACTTGTCTGACCCACTTGAGCTCACATTGGTCTGTTTGTGACCCTTGAACTTAAATGAGTTTTACAATCTTGACTGTTAACGTCTTCAGTGTAATTTTGCACTTCGTAAATTCATCCTGTGGGCTAGATTAGAAACTATGGCAGACCAGGTTTGACCCATTGGCTGTATGTTTGACACCCCTGTCTTAATATCTTATCTACAGTAGTTATAGTAACATTTTCTGTAATACATTGAGAAAAACATCAAATTACTTCTATATGACAGTATAGTTATTGAACATTGTCATTAAAGTGTTCTACAACTACAAGCTTAATTTTATTATACAAAGGTTAACAAGGACATTTGCACTGACTGTGTGTAAGATAGACATGAAATAAATGACTTTCCAATCATAACTCAAATTTCAACAGGGTAACTGTTTGACTTGGCAGAAGTTACACAACTGTTGCTTAATAATGACACTAGAGTAATTTACTTGAAAGCACATTAATGCACGCTGCATCCGTTTTTGTCCTTTCAAGGATCGTGCAGCAGTTCTTGACTGGCCTGTTTGCGAACAACGGAAACCCTGGTGCCACACCAGCCGCACTGTAACTGCTTTTTCATTTTCGATTCTCATCATTCACTTTTGATATCAGCTAACCTTGCGTGACCCCTTTTTTTTTTCATTTTCTTTTCACATGCTTGTAGATCTAGTATGCTACAGTTGCACTCAAACCCAGGAGATTATGCTTGGGGTCAGGGAGGTCTGGACGCTGTCATAACAGAGGTCAGTGATGTAAAAGTGTTCTTTCCTTTTTAGCATTTTTCAGTATTTTGGAAAGAAACAGAAATTACTGAAACAATTTTCCATATCCAACTATGTCATTGTCTGTAATAATCCAGTCGTAAACCTGTTAGTGTTTTCTATTCTTTTTTTAGGACTGTCTTTGTTTTCCTCTGTGACCCCCTTTTCTCCACCCATATATCCATTCTCTTTGTCTGTTGTCCCACTTCCCTAGTTGTTGGGACAGTTAGAAAACACAGGTCCACCCCCTGCAGAAAAGGAGATGATCTCATCCCTGCCAACAGTCTGCATCTCTCAAGAACAAACAGGTGGGAATCCCAGTATGGGGAACTACACACTATGGCTTTGTATCAGGACAAAACTTCTAATGTTAATTTATTCAGTGGTGGAAGATGTATTTAGATCATTTGCTTAAATACTAATACCATAATATAAAAGTATTACAGGTAAAATGTACATAAAGTGGTTCTATGTAGTATTGATATTCCAAACGCTCAACAGTTGGGGGAGGTCATGTACCAGAACACACTGAAGGCTACCAAAACCACACAGAGTCAACATTAAATTTGCATAGACTGTATCGCTCACTAAATATAAATATAAAACTATTTTTTCATACATTATTTTGATAGTCGGACAAAATGTCTTAAAATCTTCATGTACTGCATCAACTGATAGTTTACATTATAGCTCTGTTAGCTTAGCTCTGTTCGTAGACCAGAAACCACCACAGTAAAACCACAAATCACTTCCACTTTCCGTGCAGCGTGTGTTGTCAGTAGTTGAACAAAAGATCTGTTTGGAATTGTCCAAGCAAGGTCAGAACTGCCACAGTTTAGTCTGTTAGTGTATCAACAAACAGCGGCTTAGCAACGATAATAAGACTCACTCATGGAGAAGAAACGCTGCCATTTCAGCATCAAACTTCATTCTTTTCATTTAGAGCTAAATCCAGTGGAGAAAACAATAAGAGTGATTCTAGCTTTTATCACTTTGTCACTTTCTTTCACCTTAAATTATGTTTCTTAGTGGTTCTTATCCCATCTGATCACTTTTCTGATGTTTTGGTCAAAGGTCTTGTGTTAGTTTTCCTCACCATGGCAGACCTGCAGAGGGACTCACTATTCCCTCTAGTGGTTACATAAATCTATAAATGGTCTAAATAAGTCCAGTTCATATCTGTTATATTTAGCAGAACTTTAGAGCCATTTATTCTAAACACTGTAATAGTACTTTTCGGCCAGGTTTTAATATTTTAGAGTGAAAATACTGCATATGACCACTTTTAAGAATGAAAAATAAACAGTGAGTGTGCAGTAAAACGGTCTGTGTCCGTACTTTACGATGCATATGAAGTTTTTAGTTGCTAATTGCTGTTGCTTTAATGTTTGTACTGGAATTTACAACTTTAAATATTTAATAGTGAGCCCATTTTAACAACTTTATATACTGTTATATAGTTAAATTTACATTATGCACAATATTCTGTGCGATCACCACATTGCTGTAGCATCAGTGAGGACCGCCTATCTCTAAAAAGTACAGTTTTATTCCTGATTGAATCAAAATCATTTCTAAAAGAGGTTATTTAAATCAAGAAGGAGATTTTCAACCTACGAGGGAACACTTCTTCCTTGAGTGTAGTTTGACATAAAAAAATTAACACACTTGGAGATGCTTAATCTTTAGTAACAAGAAGTAACAACTGACTAAACAAGAGGTAAAATCAGATATTATATATGTCCAATGTCAGGACAAACGTAGTGAAGGATATGTATAAAGCTGCTTCAAATGGAAATACACAAGTAAAGTCTTGTCTTCATGTCAAACATGCGGTTTTTATAATGAATTTTCTATTTAAAAGCATTGTTGCACTGTATAATTACTCAACCACAGGATTTATTTACTCAGCTTTTCCACTTCTTCCTTTTCTAATCCTGTCATTCATCTTTTCTCCTACCTTATATTATTTTAACTTTCCCTTTCCTCTTTGCATTTTTCTTCAGTTCCTTATGACTTTTCTTTCCTCCTCGTATTTGTCCTGTCCTTCAGTGTTTCCTCTCAACCTTGTTATTGTAACGGGCAGAGACAATTATTAGTAAAGACTGTAGCTGTTCACATCAGTAAGTCGAAAATACTTACCAAAGCAAACAACCCTTCTAAAAACTGTCATCTTGAAAGTTCTTTTGAGTTACTGGACATATATAATATCTGATTTTACTTCTTATTAAGTCCTCAGAAAGTGCATTAAAGTTGGTGTTGCCTATTGAACTGGGACACGATATATAACCACATTATATATTTCTAGATATAATGAATCATTAAGTTTATTCTGACTGTTCTTCATGTATCTGCATCTCATGTACGTTTGTGTTCTTCTGTCTCAGACTGCAGACTTGAGTGTCCAGTATGTAGGGAGGAGTACTCATTGGGGGAATCTGTCAGGAAGCTTCCCTGCCTCCATTACTTCCATAGTGAATGTATAGTGCCTTGGCTGGAGCTGGTAAGTGCACAACAAGGAGGGGTTTAAAGTAATGATTCACAGTGTTTTTCAACTCAAGACCCAAAGGAGAATTTTGCTGTCTCATCAGGACCCTAACCTATGAAATCCTGTCACGAGTTGACATAGATTTACACTTTTACCTCCTTGTTCACTTTCAAAGTATGTGTCTTTACTGTCAGTTAAATCTTTTTGCGTTTTTTTAATGTCTTTACGTCATTTTTGTCTTATGCATTTTACACCATGTCTCTTTTGTTATGTCTTTTTCAGTTGTGTTTCCTATGTCATTTTAGTATTGTGTCTTCAATATCATTTTTAGCCGTTTTATATCTTTTGCATAGTTTTTTGTCATGTCTTTTATATTAAGTCCCTTTGTTAAACCATTTCATCTAATTGTAGTTCCAATGCCATTTTAATCTTGTTGCGATGATTATGTCTGAGTTCTCCTCTGCATTTAACATGACTTTGCTTACGTCAGTATTTAAAGGGTAATCTTCTGTTTCAGTTTATAAAAATGAAGTCATGTATAATTTTATTACTATATATTTTCATTTCCGCTAAAACCCAGTTTGGATCCTGACTCTTAACTTTGAGAAACAAGATTTAAAGGTCTCTAAATTGTCATGAAAGTTTTAAAGAAACTATTTTGTTACCTAAATACAAACTAATGTTTTCCATAGGTCTAACATTTTTATTTTTAATATAAACTTCCCCCTTTTACAGCATGATACCTGCCCAGTATGCCGCAAAAGCTTAGACGGTGTCGATAATAGCCTCCCACCCACATCAGAACCCCCTGAAACCCGGTCCATCAGGACAGAGCAACAGGAGAGGCAGGCGATCTGAGAAATGGGCCAAACAACTCTACCTCTGATGATGTTTTCAGAAACATACTTTTTCTTGGCTCAACCTCAGGTTTCTCTCCCTGTGGACTAGAATACATTATGCATCGCAGTCAAGTATTGTAGCTTAAATCTCACTTGATTTATGCATCTCTGCTAAGGACCTTTATGTTTTCTACTCCAACATCTTTGCCATCTTTAAGCTACACACAAATGGACCTGGCAGTTTGTCGACAAGATGTGGAGGTGAAGTGTCCTTCTTGCTTCACTGCCCTCTTAGGGGGGTTTCTGAATGACTGCCTCAGATGTCACGAACTAATCACCACTGAGCTGCCAGTGGGTGTCAAAAAGATGGGAATTCAGAGTTATGAAGTACTGCTTTTGCATAAAAGCTGTTGGTGAGATGTTTCCTTAACGCAGTAGACTGTTGACCTTTTCAACCTGGTCTGAATCATTGTTCCTCTTTACATAAAGCTGTAATTAAAGACCAACTCTGTGACCCGTACTCTGTGCAACTTCTTCTTCCTCCTTATTATACAAGTTTCTGAGGCAAGTACTGTATGTTAATGTACACCTGATGTAGCAGTCTTGGAGTTTTTTTTTCCTTTTCTCTTTTTTAAATCAGCCTTTTAGCTTGTTTAATTTCATTCTTATATACCTGTAACTTTTTTGTACTGACTTCCAAAGGGTTTTTTTCGTCTACATTACACTTTCCTAAGTGAGTTATCAGCATTTCTCACTATACTTCTTATCTCATCTAATATTGCTAATATTATCTTTTGCATTTTGTATTTTTCAATGAAAATCAGGTGTGGTCCAACATTTCATTTAGTTAACATGTAGATGTTCATAAAAGTTCATTCGAAGTAGATTCAAAAGTTATTATGTAAAAACTGAGAAAACTGAACAAAAAGTAAAATTTTTGACAAAATCAAATCTACAGCCCAAGTCATTTTGTAAACTACATGTTTTTTTTTAGTGAATCAGTGTTGTAGAAGATGATGGTGTTGACACATATGGAGTCTCTAAACGTCCAAATGGATCATATCTGATGACACTGGAAAGCAGAGAAAATGAATTTTACCTTAATTGTTTAACTACATTGATAGAATTAATAATTAAATAGTCATTAATCATTTAAATCAGTAGACACTTTTTAGGCCTTTGAGGGTTATTTGGTAGGTCTGTTTGACTCTTGGCATGTTTGAAATATACCATGTGAACACTTTGCATTTTGTGGTCAAACTAATATGACAGGCTTTTGTAAGGTTGTGGCTTAAAGACAATAAACTTAACCATCTGACTTTA
>JAPTYQ010000003.1:34911246-34948417 GCA_029814465.1 Ostorhinchus cyanosoma
TATATAAAATCATGTTATTCTTAAAAATAATACTTAGGTTATTATTTTACTGGCTGCAAGTGGTCCTGAATGAAAATTAGTTTGTAAGTCTTGGTCTAATCAATTAATAAGAAAATGACCTAAAAGCCTAAGTTTTTACAGGTGCAAACACAGAAAAGCCAGTAAAACCTTGGGCTACTTCATAACTGTCCGATTAATCGATTACAAAATAATTCCGACCAATCGAATAATGAACTCTGTATCTGTGCTGGAGGATAAAGGCAGCCATAGGCGTCCAGAACAGGATGATTCGGGTCTATTTGTGGACGCGGTGGCTCCCGCTGCCTCCTCCCCGGGCTGTGTGTTTATATACTGGGCTAACGTTGTGTTGACAGTGTCCGTAGCCGCGGACCGAGGCACCGCCGGTTTGACAGTTGACTGTTGCATACCAGTAAACACACCCTCGGCTCGAGCTCCAAACGCGGCTCTCCGCGTGAGCCTAAAATAGTGGAATAATGAAACGCAGACGGTTTTGTCAATGACCAGGGACCGCAGGAACCGCGTACGACCGACATTTGCTCTCCTCTCCTTCTCTCCCCCTCCTTTCGCTCTCCCCTCCGCCCTCCTCGGTCCGTCCTCCTCCTCCCCTCTTTCCCTCCCTCCTCCCGGGGACTGAGAATGCCCGTGTTGTACTGACACAGTAGCGATACGGGCTGAGCAGACATGGAGGCCCGATTAACGAGAGAGGCCCGTGCTGACACATCCAGGCCCAGCTAACGGCGAGTCGGAGTGGACTTTGGAGCATCTCTGGAATTATTACGGATACCAGTCGCTGTAAGGAAAAGGGAATTTAGGACCGAGGAAGAAGAAATAGAGGGAGATCCATTTCGGGTCTCTGTTGATTCAACGCAGCCGCCATTTTGTTGACAGTTAGTGTTTTTTTAATAACCTACACGGCGCTGCATCAGTTATTTTATATCACCGGAATATAAATCGCTGCTGTTTTTCCGTGTCTTATTAAGTCGATTTAATTATTCGTCTGTGTTTGAATCATCGTTGGAGGAATTTTGCGGTTCAGCTCACTTGCTAGTGCATCGTTAGCCGTTGTAGCTGAGATGTAGTAACACGAGTGCCTGCGAGAATGTGACGGAGATGTAAGATTATGTACATCACTTGTCCCGGGTTGTGTCATATTCGTTCGGTTTACACAAATTATAGAATAGCTGTAGGCGTTCGGTACTCATTTGCAGCCTACAGACACTGCAAATTGTACCCATGCACAACGTTTTTTCCCCTAAATTGTCTTCAAACAGGCAGCTGATAGATGGCTAGTTAGCTGCTGCCAGTGCTATTGATACTTAATGTAACGTTAGCACAGCGTGTCTATTATTGGACGGATGGTAGCTACTAGCTAGTTACAAAATAAACACATACCTTTTACAATGCCTGGGTTATATTAAGCGCCAAGTAGATGCGCCACCCTCTATACTTTATTGCTTTGCTTGTAATGCTAAGAAAATACTTCAATAGATATCAGTAGTGGGCTTTTACCCTCTCAACTTTGTGTTTTGGGGCTGGCAAGGTTAATCAATTTTAAGAAGCTAAGAGCTGTGAGCTGATCGGGATTGATATTTGGTTTGCGTTTTAAGATTAATATCTTGCAATAAACTACTGTGCACATCTGGAAGCAGGTTTGTGATTCGGTTATAGCTTAAATACGTGCGGCAAAGTGCTAATTTCAGGTAGTCGCCTTATCGCTATGGATCTGTATATAATGAAATATTCTCTATTCTAGCCGCTCTCTGATGTTCTTATTTTTATTTTGGCTGTGTAGCACTTGGAAGAAAAAAAATGTGGCCACCACGTTGATACACACGAAGGGAGGACACAGAGCAAAATAATGTGAACACCGTTTCTGATCGATTACAGAGGTGAGTGTGAAGACATTTTTCAAGGATGTTGAGTGTTAATGTTGTTGTTGACATAGGAGTACTGAATCAGGTTGCGCACTGGTCCTGTCAAACTCTCCATGAGATTTTACAATGTTTACACACGAGTAGATGTTTGCAAAATTATTTCTCGGCTGCATGCAGACTCTGACGCCTCCTAAAGCGTGCCTTTGAGTGTGTTTTTTCCTTTTCGGTTGAAGCAGTAATTAGTAAATGACTAAACGGCGATGAATTTGCTGACTGATTATGAATTCATGTAGTGAAAATCGTTCGTAAACTCAGGAGTTTGTCCCTTTAGGGGCTGTGTTGACTGTACAGGAAACCGAAAGCAAACAACCTTATTTGGGTTACTCAGCCCCTTGCAGCTGGTCGACCACGTTTTTACTAAAAGCCTTAATGATATATATGTATAAGTACAATTCGCAGGCAGTAAACTCTACGTCCATAAAGCGGGTCCATGCATTTTCTTGGTGTGCACAGATACACCCCATTTCCATACGACTGGCCTGACACCTGTCATTCCGTTTAATTTACTGCCGCCGTTAAAGCAACTGTTTGTCTGGAGTGAAGATGAGATATTGCGATTATCACAGTCTCAGTACTTCCGCTGTGATGTTATATGATATAATATAAACTAATGCAGGAGTAAAGGAATTTGGCCGCTCTCACCCTTTGCACGTCTCCGTACTCATATCTTTGGAGTGAAAGCTTGTGGAATGACAGGCGGGCTCTGAAGGCAGACGCCAGCCCTCATGTGAATAATGTGGGGGGTGGAGGGGCTGGATACTATTGCTATGGCCAAGGGGAAATCAGCAGTTATGAACAACGTGTGCAAAAGTGAGGAGGGAGTGAAAGGAGGGAGGGAGGAAAGGGAGGAAAGAAATGGGAGGGGGCGCGGGAAGTTGTTTACTACGTTACGGCCTGCTGTGCTATTTCTTAGGTTGTTAGTCTGATATTGATTATTGATCCACTGATTTCAAGTTAACTTAAGGCCTTTATTCACTTTGGGTTGACATTTGTCTCAACTTAGATGCTTTATTTTTTATTAAAATTGAAAGAGAACAAGCAAAGTATGACTGAGATCTCTCTTTCAAACTCTTATTATTCTGTTCCCCAGTATGACTGCACTAAAAGAAATAATTAAAATGAGTCATACTGGCTTTGTAAATACAAAACTTCCTCAATGCTGAGTGTTACAACAAAATGCTTCAATCAATCACATAAAAGTGTTTTGGTGTAGTATCAGTTCATTTATACGAGAGCAAGTGCCAGTAAATGGCCTAGCTTAGCTTGTTAGAGGTGAGAGGAATGTTTTGACTTTCTGAGAGAGGCTTTTCTCTAGACTTGTGTCAGTAACCTCTCACGGAGTTAGGTACCACAGTGGCTTATTTTTGGCATAGCTGCTGTCAGGGAGCGGAAGCAGCTCGTATCATAGCAGGCATTTCGTATAAAAGAATGAGGAGACCATTTGTCACTCCGTAAGAAGGACACCGGGAACAGAATTAGGGGGGTGGTGGGTGAAATGTGTTTTTGATTAAAATAAGAACACAGGGACTTTAGTTTGTGAGCTGTTACTACTGCTTTCCAAGTTTGTGAAATAAAGGAGGAAGAGGACGGAAAAGCTTAAAGAAAATTGTGAAAGAACACAGAGATTGATGGAGTGTTAAAGAAAGGAGGGAGGTGTGATTTGAGTGTGGTATGTGTAGTGAGGGGGAGTCTGCAGTTTTGAGGCGAAATGGAGTGAGTAATTGAAGTAAACACAGAAAAGAGGGCGTGGGGAAGTACAGGCCAGACTCCAAAAAACGGGCTGCATTTACTGTGTGGTTCAACAAAAAAATAGTCTCTACTACTGTTTCCACAGTTATAATCCAAAACAAACTTAGTCTGGGACTCTGTGTAGGGCAGAATCCTTTTTTTCTCTTGCTGTGATGATTGTATGTGACGACTTGTGTGACTTTCCCAAGGCTCCATTAAGAGGCTTCTTTAGTGCTCTCCACTAATGCAGGGCATAGAGAAACCACCGGCACGTTGACGCTCTATCACTCACTCAGTTGCTGTTGGCCAGGGCTGGGAAAGGCGGTCAGATCCTCTGTCTAGTCCCAGAGGGCCCAATGTGCTGAGGTCACACTTCTGAATTGCCTCCAAATGACTTCACCCAGAGAAAGCACCTGCTTGGGGGCGAATCCGCATTAAATCACTCAGTGGCCATTGGGAGCCGTAGACAACTTTATTGAATTGGGCTGTCCTCTAAGGAGTGCAATTAGGAAACATGCTGCTCCTGTGCTCACATTGAGAATGAACAGTTTGCCACTATTACAGAAGAAAATATGTTGTAAGACATATCTAATTTGGTACCATATCATGTCGTACCTAGAAAAGATGTTGCAGCACTAATTATTAACTCTGGGTCTTGTGGGGTTTATAGTTCTCCAGTGGACAATTGAGAGTCCTTGAGGCGAGGGATACATCTCTCAGATCTCTCAGGTAGAAAAAACCATACCAGGGTAAATAGGTCACAGATTGTTACAGGTTGTGAGGACAAACACACTATAAAAAGTCACCTAGACAGGAGGAAGGGCAGCCTCTAACCAAACAGATGATAAAAATTGTTTCCTCTCTGTCTCTGGCTCCCCACCATCATTCTTTATAGGGCCTTTTATACTTCTTAGTTGTAGGGCATTGTTTAAGACTGTCAGTGTTTTTGATGATGTGTTGCAGTGATTAATGTGGATTTTTTTCCCCCCTTCTGTCTTTCTGCTCTACTTGTCTGCACTTCTACAGTTGAAGGACGGAGAAAGAGGGCTGGACAGCCGAGGAAGGGAAAGAAGCCACCTCAAAACAAGGAGTGCTTCGCCTTCAGCGTTATCCCCCTCCTCCCTTTTCCTTCTAAAACCTCCCCACTAACAAAAACTCTACCTGTTTTCACAACATCCTCTCCCTAGTAAATCTCAACACACTTAACTTTCTGATGGATCAGAAGATTCAAGGGGGAACTGCATCTCCATCCCCTCTTCTTGTGGGTGCTCCCACAGGGGAGCGGGAGAAGGAGGGAGGGGGTGGAAAGAAAGAAGAAGAAGAGGATAAGAAGAGAGACAGAGAGAAGGAGGGAGCTGCGACTGTCCCTACAGGAGGTGCTGGAGCAGGTGGGCCAGGAGGTCCTGGTGGTGACCAGTCCCACTTCTCCATCAAAGAAAGTAGCCTATCTGAAGGCAATGTCAAACTCAAAATAGGCCTTCAAGCAAAGCGCATGAAGAAGCCGCCGAAGATCTTGGAGAATTATGTGTGCAGGCCTGCCTTCAGGGCCACTGTGAGGCATACTTCTCGTGGAGGAGGTGGTACTAAAGCAAACCGCACAGCAGCTACAAGTGATGGGACAGGTAGTCAGAACCCGAGTCCTGCACAAGCCAGGGACAAAGAGAGGGAACAGAGTCCCTGTGTCAACAAACCACCCTCTTCAGCAACTCCCTCTGCTAAAGCACCTACACCACCTCCACCTGCGCCTCCTCCTGCCAGCACTACCACCCCATCACCTTCCCAAGTGAATGGGAGTGCTCCAGCAAAAAAGGTGAGCAATGAGAACATAGAGTGTTAGCCTTTGGATATTAAACTTAATCTACCAGATCTGACCATTCAGTACCAAATTCTCAAATGCATTTTATGTGATTACAATAGTGCCATATCCATATAGCAGTAACTCTAATTAAAAAAGACATGCGGATTATATTCTCCATATGTGAGACAAAATGCTTGATCCAAGAAAGTAATTTTTATTTCCTGCCTTTCATAACATTTTACCTTCATAAGTTTTATATTTTATAATTCCAGTAGGATTTCTTTTGCTTTCAGCCCTAAAGTACATGCATTTGTACACTTGTTTAAAACACTATTATTGTCATCCATCAGTAGGCAATGGTCACCTAAAGAAGTTACCCTAGTAATCACCATGTTATTGCACAAGTAAAAGGCAGAGCATAAATTGTTCTTTAGATTTCTTTGTGTTTTGTGTTGGCCTCTCTCTATTCATCATGCACCGCCCCCCATCGGTCACCCCCCTCTGTCTGTGGCGTCTATCCTCTGTCTCTGCTTGGTCATATCCTCTCCTCCCCCTTCCCCTGGTTGACCTCTCTCTCCAGCTCTCCCTCTATGTCCCCAGTCTGACCCTGATAGCTATTATTGAGTGTAAACCCCCTCCACTGGGCATGCCCAGTTACCAGCTACGGGTAGAGTAAATCTTATCAATAAATTGCTGTTTGTAGAAGGACAAAGATTCGCTTTGCTGATTGATTGTACTTTTAGCTGTGTCTGTCAATGGCCAGATGTGGTTTGTTCAGTGCCAGATGTGCCATATCTGCTTGTAAATTTGTCAAACTGTCACTTGAGCTGGTTTATATATTGCTTAAATTTTGTTGTTAAGGAGCATACTTCCTTTTTTTTTTTAAAAAAAATTCAGCTTAAAAGTGCAAATTCTTACTAAATTACCATCTTTTATTCTCATTCTGTTATTTTCTGTATTGTTTTTTTGCAGGGTCTACCAAAGATGGATTGTAAGTCTGATACAAAGCCAGACACAAAGTCAGCCACCACTGTATCTGAGAGACCCCTTAATCTGCACCGCTCTCCTCCAGACAGCAAAACACATCCCTCTGGAAAGAAAACACCCACTCCACAATCCAACCCCCGGACAGCTTCACCTTCTCCACCTTTACCTGCATCAAAGGAACCCAGCTTTGAAGGTGTCAAACCTCCTCAATACACCTATAGCACTGAAAGTCAGCGAGACAAAGACAAAAATGTTCAAAATTGGGGAGCCCCCACAGTCACTGAGAAATTAGCTCAACTCATAGCAACTTGTCCACCATCAAAAACTACTAAACCAATCAAACCTGCAAAGATCGAACCATCTCCCCCTCTCCCCAGCTCAGGCTTCATGGCTCCCACTGCCAAGCAGCGAGACAGGGCTATGGCCAACAGAAATACATATTCAAGAATGGTTCACCTATCTCCACCACCTCCAGTGTCACGGCCGCCTGGTCGGCCCTACGGTTCTAGAAACAAAGATAGTGTTTTAGAGTGTTCATCTCCTCTTACACCTTTAAGAAAGGAGGATACAGATGGGGCTGGGAAATCTAGTAGCAGCAACAACATCAGCAGCAACAGCAACATTAACAGCAGCAACAGCAGTAGTCGCAGCAGCAGCCCAGCACTCTCCTATGGCAATAACCGCCTTTCTGCCATGTCAAAGGACAGCAACACTGACAACAGCAGCAGTAGCAACGCTAAGCCACAGTCACGTCCTACTCACTGCATACCCCACACCACATCTTCACCATCTTGTCCCATTTCATCCTCCTCCTCAATTAACACCTCAGGTGAGCAGAGAACAGTGAGTGCAGTGAGTCATCTAGGCTCTCCTGCTCCCTCACAAGGACATCATGGGCGAGACAGTCCTGCCTTAGCTGAGGAGAGTAGTGCAAGTGAGAGGGAGCAGGACCGAGATAGCCCCAGAGACTTAACCAAGTGCCCTCCTCCCACAATATCAGGAAAGTCAGAGGGGAAAGACAAGGGGGCTAGTAATCAATCACTGCGAGTTGAGAGGGGGAAGAGCTCTAGTCCAAGTAAGCGCAGTCCCAACCAGGACAATAGTCGACCTGGTCGGAACAGCAGTCCCCCTGAGCCTTTAAGACAAAGGGCACCTTCTCCACTAGAGCCAGATTGTGATGATGAAAGTCCACACACACCTCTTCGAGATGATTCTCTTGATTCTCCTGATTCATCCATAGATTCTCCCGCAGAGCAGGACAGCAAACCCCTTAAAAAACGCAGAGGAAGGAAACCCCGCTGGTCTCGTTTTATGGGCAAGACACAGAGTCAAAGAGCAGATGATGAGAGTCCCTTTGACCAGGACAAAACCAACATGCCTTTATGTACAAGCCCGGACACACCCCCACCGGCTAAACGACCTGTGGGCCGGCCTCCCAACCCAAATAAGGTAAAACCAAATCCTGTGCCACAAAGTCCAGTGTCACACCTCTTCCCAGGCCAACCTAAGAAAAGGGGAAGGCCCAAGTCAAAAATGCCAAGACTTGATGCCCCCGCTCGTGGGCGACCCCCAACTAAGCTGGTCCCCTCCAAAGTCTTTTCTTCTTTTCTGAAGTCAAAAGAAGAGCAGGATCCCCCTGTTCTTCACCCAGAGGTAGACTTTAACCCCCCTAAACCTATTCCTAGAAAACGTGGGCGTCCCAAGCGCCTTCCTCCTACTTTACCCCAGGAGAGTCAGCCTCCTACATTGGCTCCAGAGGCAGGGGATATGGGAGATAAAAGATTCCGCAGCAAAGGAAATGGTCAGCTTATCATGAAAACTATCATAGGCAAGATCAATAAGATGAAAAGTGTGAAACGCAAGCGTATCCTCAGCCAAATCCTGTTAGGCCCAAGAACAGAGGAAGCCCCTAAAAGTTCCACAAGCACAGTAGCAGGCAATGTGGAAGCTGCAACCCAGTCACTATCATCTTTAGCTGCTTCATTTGGAGGGAAACTGGGGCCACAAATTAATGTAAGCAAAAAGGGTACAATATACATGGGAAAGAGAAGAGGCCGTAAGCCGAAAATCATGTCCAATGCCACAAGTTCGCCACCACCTGAACCATTCCTGTCCCCTAGTACCACCTCTCCTCTCCATCATCATCCGTCACAGTCCCAGCACCACCAGCACCTCTCCTCAGAGATTTTCCCCTCCCCCTCTCTTTCACAGTCAAGTGGAGGCCACAGTCCCATCAGCGATGCCAGCTTTGTAGAACCAGGTTCAGTGCACTTTGGAGGTCACTCTCACTATTCGAACCCTCACCATAGCCACAGCTCCTTCTCCTTCCCTCCTCCAACTTTTTCTGCCCCTAATCCTCGCAACCCAGGGCTGGGCTCATCATCAATGATCTCAGCAGCTTCCCAGAAAAAATCATCTTGTCGTGGGTACCATCACCACCATCACCATTACAGACAGCACTATCACTACCATAAGCTTTCCCCTCCTAGGCCGCTCCATCCCACCTCCCCCGCCCCCCTCAGTGAGCTAAAAGAAGCTACTCCATCACCAGTCAGTGAGTCACACAGTGAGGAGACAGTGCCAAGTGACAGTGGTATAGGAACAGACAATAACAGCACCTCTGACCGTGGTGAGAAAACAGGTGGTCCAAGTGGCTTGGGTGCAATTGGGATTCCACCTGGGATGGGTGGTGGATTATTAATGCCAGGGGTCATTGGTTCAGCTATGGGACCAGGGATGGGCATTAATTCCAGAGGTAGGCGGCGACACTCTGCTGTGCTCATGGAACATCCTTCACCCTCTCCATCACCTCATGGAGCAAGGTCATCCCCCGATCCTAGAAGACCTCATCCAGCAGCTCCTGCTTCTTCCCTAATGGGACATAAAGAGAAACATAAGCACAAATGTAAACGCCGGAGCCATGGGTGTCCTGGCTATGACAAGCTAAAGAGACAGAAGAGGAAACGCAAGAAGAAGTACCTGCAGCTGCGCTCCCGGCGACATGATCCAGACTTTCTTGCTGAGCTGGAGGAGATTGTGGTGAGACTGAGTGAGATACGTATAGCACACCGTACAACAGGGCATCGACTTGGCAGTGGAATAGGCCTGGCAGCAGGACCAAGTAGAGTTCCAGGCATGGGGAGCAGGGCCCCTGGCTTAGGAGGAACAAGTGGCCCTCCACCGCATCATTATGTCCATAGGGATCTCCTCCCTACAATCTTCAGGGTTAACTTTGGTAGTTTCTACTCCCATCCTGCTTACTCCTGTGACCCACTGCATTATGTTCGTAAACCAGACATGAAGAAGAAACGGGGACGACCTCCAAAACTGAGGGACTCCATGTCCGAGGTTCCATTTGTACCTGGGCTTGGATTCCCACTCTCCAGTGGTGGCTTCTATCACCCCTCCTACAGCGTCCCCTATTCCTCTGGGCCCCTGGGCTTGGGCTATTACAGAGGTTATCCTCCAGCTAGTGCTCTTTACCCCCACCCACACCACCAGTCACCCCACACGGCCCCATCACACCACTCTCATCACTCACCATCTTTCCCTCCTCCTCCACCCACTTCTTACATGCACCATCACCATCCCTCACATCTCCTACTAAACCCCTCCAAATTTCACAAGAAGAAACATAAGCTGCTCAGACAGGAGTACCTGGGAGGAGGAAGGTCCCCTGTCTTGTACCCACCTATGTCCTCTGAGCTCTCTTTTAACTGGCACCATAAACATAAACACAGACACAAACACAGAGACCGCTGTGCTGAGGAGGATAGGGATGAAGGTGCAAGGGGGGGATCAGGGAGCCGGGCTAATGCAGGTATTTCTGACGGTGGAACATCAGGGAAGGGAGAGCGAGTTGGCAGCCTGGGTATGGCAGAGTCTTTGCAACGATGCCGCTTTGGACGGGACCCCTCCAGCAACAGTGCCAGCAAGCAAGCAGCCACCACATCAGCCAATTCCCCCTCTTCTTCTTCATCTTCATCTGCAGACAGGTACAAGCGCAAAGAAAGCTCCATGTCCTGTCTAGGGCCATCCAGGCTCGCACTAGGTAGCAGCTCAAAAGGCCACCACCCAGTAGAATCCTGGTTCAGGATGGGCAGCTCTGAGGCAGACTATTCTAAACTTTCACGGAGTCATGTGGCACCTGGCCAGGGCCCCTTCTCAGATGGACGCACTGAGGACCCAGCGGGTTGCTCAGACAGTGAGGATGAGGAGCCTCTTACACCCACAGAGGATGTAGAACCTGGAGCCCATGATTCTCCTAACCTTACAAATTTGTTTGCGTCTGCTCTCACCCGCACTACTATGAAGGGGAGCAGGAACAGAAAGACTGAAGTATCCTCAGAGACCACCAGCTTTTCTCGAATGGATCGGACAATAAGGAAGGACCGTTCAACATCAGCAGAGAGGAGAGAGTTAGGTAAGTTATATTGTTAAGGAATTTGTAGAAATTGGCTGCTAGAACAGAGCATCAGCCAAAAAATAGCAAGAATTTACACTGCAGGGCTGAAGAATATGCAAAAAAACCCCAAAAAACATTGTGATTATTTTGACAGATACTAGAATTGTAAAATGAGTGACTATTTTAGTGGGAATGGTAATTTTTGCATTTCATTTGGATGGCAAACATGTAAAATGTGTGATGATGTTTTTCACAGGGGTGTGCACCAAACTAGCATGCTCTGTTATGCTTGGTGAAAATGATTTTTTTTTTAAGGAATTTCTGGAACATCTCACTGTGTCATCTATAATATATGCTGTGGCACATCCAAAAATTGAAATTTTAATTGCGTAATGCACTTGACATTACACATTTTACCTCACATTTATTCAATTGTGTACCAAATGATTTTCAAAAAATAAAAGGCTACTTAGGTTGCTGCATTAAAACAATGATTAGATATGATCAGTCTGATGAGTTTTATATCTTGGCCCAGCTATGGTAAAAGAGTGCAGTCAATTAGATCCAGCACTGTATCCAGCACTATGCATTGATTGCCATATGGCAGTGTCAGCTCTCAATCCTTGCTTGATCTCTGTTCAGTGAGGCCCATGTATCTCTTGAAGATCTTTCATAGTGCTGAGAAATGCTATAGTGGTTTCCTCTGTTACCATGTAACCACCTCAGTTGTGGTAGGATCAAACAGTACTGCAAACAGCTCTGTCTCTGTAGCCCTCTCAGCTGTACCCCTATTTGAACAAAGAAAAACACGGGCTGCCTGTTTTCTCAAGTCTCTAGAAAGACACAGACGCCCCATATACATACACCAGCTGACATTTGGTAGCTCTTACTAGTGATTACGGGCTTGGCAAGAAAAAGCATGTGTAATGACTTAAACTGGCTCGACTGAGAGTGAGGATGGCCACAGTTGATGAAACTACAGCTCAGCTTACTGAAGGGGTGGATGGTTTTGTTAACTTGCTATATTTAGTAGACATTTCCCTCAAAAGCCCACAAAGCGAGGCCTATTCCTATCCTGTGGACAGCACCTCAGCTCAGCTAATAGTCCTTATATAAGGTGTGCTGCCTCAGTAATGATCATGTTACATCAGTGGGTCAAGGATTGATTTACCTGTATGTGAGCAGTGGTGGGGTGATTGTTTGTATGTCCAAATTACTTTGTGTTCATTTGCATTGCTGTAAGTGAGAGAGGAAACTGTTAAAGTTCCCAAATGTGGCGGCGTGGTCCCGTAAGACAGGGTAATCCTGGATTAGAGCTCAGGACTTGAGGTCAACTCCCGGTCGCAGACTGCAGTGTGAAGGTAGATGAGGCCAAGGGTGGGGACTGGGCTGGCACGCAAAGCGAGTGAGGAGTAATGGAAGAGGAGACGCACACAGTGACAGTATGGATGGGAGTGTAATGAGGAAAATCAGGCCTGTAGTGGGGGCCAACGATCAGGAACAAAGCTGCAGCAGCAGTAAGGTGTAACATGAGATAGCATGTGTGTTTGCATGCAGATATTCAGATATGAAGTGGATTTTTATATGAACTGCAAATTCAGTGTTCAACTTACCTGTCTTAACTAGCGCTGCGCAATTATTACATAATCATGTCATCATATTTTGCATATTTGTAGTAATTATCTACATTTCTTAAAAAACGCAGCAACAGTCTCATCTCCTCTCATCTGTATATTTGAGGAGAGGTTGACTGATAGTGGATTTTTAAAGACCAATAAAAGAACATTAGTTCCATATCCTATTAATTGGCCGATATTGTCTGGAACTGTTACAGTCAAAATGCATTATGTATGAAATTAACTAACTAACTGTATTATAAAGTGGATATCTATCAACCTGAAGTGTTAAACCAAAGTAATATGCTTCATACCTAAAGACAGAAGATATGAATCACTTAACATCAAACTCAGTGTAATCAATCAATAAATTTAGGTCTGTAGACCAAATTATATTACCAATTTATTATTCTATTAGGAATAAGCTTTATATATTGAAATTTAAGTTGTGTCAAATCGGCCCTTCACAGATTTGTTTACAAAGCCTCAAATGCAAACAAATGTATTTTTTATAGCCATTCTAGTGTTCAGTAACAATAACAGACTCTGTCTCATTGTGTACTCTGTAAATAATCTGTTGGTAGGCCTATATAATAACAATAGTGAAATAAAATTAACTAAAACATTTAAATTGTTAGTCAATTATTTCTATGACCATTAATAAACAAAAATTTCAGTATCAGTCCTTACGAAGAGTTGACTCATGTTTCACAGTGAACATGCAATCCATCATGATCACACGTCAAGCTGTCAGCACAGCGTATGGTAAAATGACACTGGATTGGCCACAAGTAGGAGTGTTGTTTACTTGCATCAGTTGTTTACTGGTGCATCGTCCCCATTTTATCCTGTTCTAAACTTTGAGTTCTGAAGATGATGGTGGACAGGGTCACCCCCTTTTGTTGTTTTTTTTTTTGTTTATTTGGAGCCTGGATTCACACTCTGTATTTTTATTTACTGCTGGTGATAATTACAGTACTCATCATTGTGAGCTGTGTAACTGTAAGCTAAGGTTGGGTGGCTCCTAGACTCTAGATTTTATTTATTTATTAGGCCCTTACTGTTTTTTTAATGTGGGTGCTTATAAGACACAAATTATAAAATGCACTTTTCTGTTGCAGGTGCTGGATGTATTTACAGAGATTAAATCAAGGTCTAGTGGATGTGCACCTGCAACTGTGAACAAAATGCAGAAATATTTTAACTTGCTTCATCTTTATCCTCAGGGCTTTTTATGTGTTTAATTCTGTCACATTTTACCTCTAGCTGTTTATGTCTGACTAATTTTTTTTGCACTTTAATAACCATTATTCTTAGAGTTTTATCATTTCTTGGGCATTTTGCAAAAAAATTTTTACTCTTCTATATTCAAAACGATGCCTTCTTTTAAGCTAATTTTCTGAGTTGAAATATTGGATGAATGAATATCAACATCTACCATGAATTGTTGATAAACTTAAAATACGAATCTAACTAGAGTGTTGATGTGATGTAGGAATTTTATGTCCTCTATAGCTTTTTTTCCATTTCAACATAAAAACAGAGTAGCTAAGAATACTAACCTAATCTGTATCTTCCAAAGTCACATGTAGTAATTTGTTATATCTTTGATTAGGATCATCAGCTATTCAGGCAAGAGGTGGTGCCCTCTCAACTACTGAAGGGCCTGAAGGATCACTGCACCACCGGCAGCAACACCATCACCAAACATCTCTGTTTCACTCCCACGGCTCGGCGTCCTCCGCCTGCCTCTCCCCCTCCCAGGACTGCTGCCTGAATGCCTCCCTGCCCCACCACTCCCATCGAGCACAGCCATCCAAACACAGCCTGCACCACGTCAACAAAATCCTACGTGCCAAGAAGCTGCAGAGACAGGCTCGCACAGGAAACAATGTGGTGAAGAAGAGGGGCCCTGGGCGTCCTAGGAAGCACCCGCTGCCCTCCCCGCCGCCATCTCCGCCCCCTGTGATGGAGCTGAGTCAGAACCGGCACAGGGACAGAGAGGCTGAGCGGCCGGCAGGGGGCAGAGGGTGGGAAGGGGACACTGTGACAGACGCCATTGAGTCTGTAGTCCAAGGCCAGCGGAGGAAAAGCCAGAAGAGGAAGCACTGGGAGAGGGATGGAGATGAAGAAGAGGAGGAGCTAGAGGAAGGGGAGGTTGTAGAGAGTGAAGAGCGATTGCCAGAAAGAGAGGAGAACTTGGGCAACCTGGTGCCAAGGGCCAAAGGTGGGGCTGGTAGAAACTGGCTGACGCAAGATGAGATCCAGCACTTTCACGGGTAAATAATCACTACACTTCAGCGCATGCATTTTACCTTTTAAACCTTGAAATTCACTTGTAAATATTCACAGGATGTTTACTAGTATGTGTTGGTGTATATAGTAATGTTTATTAAGTCCAATCGTTAGTAAAAACATGCTCATGGTTCTATTTTTAGCTCAATGGAAGCCAAGCCAGATGGCCACTGTTCCCCCGAACGCCCAGGCCCCGTCCCCAGGGAACAAGCTCCACCCATGCCCATAACCAGCCAACGGGAGAAGAGAGCAGCCCGACCTCCAAAGAAGAAGTTTCAGAAGGCTGGACTTTACTCAGATGTGTACAAGACTGAGGAGTAAGTAAAAAATCCTAATCCCCACTAAACAGAATACAACAGATCAGGTGTGGTTTTTTGGACCTCTGTTTGATGGTATTTATGTTTGTTACTATCTGTACCACTCTGTAGCCCCCGGAGTCAGCTACTGCAGCTAAAGAAAGAAAAGCTCGAATACATACCTGGAGAGCATGAGTATGGATTGTTTCCAGCACCTATACATGTTGGTGAGTTGATTTGAACTAAATTATAAAACCTTGGATTTGAGCATAGTCTTTAAAGTCTTTCTAAACTATGGACAAATCTCGATAATTGTTTTCTGATTCATGTAAATGTCTTTGTTTGAACATCAGTAATGAATAGAGATGATTTTGCAGATTAAAACTCAACATATTAGTCAGCTTTCCAGGTTTGACATACTCAGTGATTAGTCAGCAAAGTTATCCTGTTTCTTAGAACCAGTTGGACTCCCCCTTCATTCATTACAATATAACTGTATTCTCATAAATGGGAATTATGACTAAATGGTCTTTTAAGCTCTGAAAAACATTGTTCTACTTGACTGCATAAATGTTTTTTAAGCATCCCAAAGTGACTTCCTTTTTCTTTTGTACTTTCATTTTGTTCTCTCCTCAAATATCCCCTTCTTTTTTTCCTTTCAGGGAAGTATCTGAGACAGAAGCGCATTGATTTCCAGTTGCCTTACGACATCTTATGGCTGTGGAAACACGATCAGGTGATAAATCATATGACATACTAAGTGTTTTTATGGCCTTTTCCAAATTTAAAAGTAAAGTATTAAAAGAGAAATTTATGGTTTGAGTAGAATAGATAAGTATTTGTTTCTCCTTTATTGGACAATACTCTGTCTTTACAGTTCTATTTTATGTTTCAGCTTTACAAGAGGCCTGATGTCCCCCTTTATAAAAAGATCAGATCCAGTGAGTATCCGGCTTTATTCGCTGATCCAGCCAAAATGTAATTTGTAGCCTGATCAATTAATGTTCTTTCATTTCCTAAGTTAGTTACTTCGGAGCTGTTGCTGATGTAGTTCTTATTATGAGTCATATGCAGGAATGAGGAAGATATTTGACACTGTCTTTGCAGGTCATACTCTGTGAAATTGACAGTTAGATGTAAATGTAGATTGGTAATCCCCTGCCTATGTGTTACAGATGTCTATGTAGATGTGAAGCCTCTTTCTGGTTATGAAACAACCATGTGCAACTGCAGAACTCCTGAGGACCACACTGAAAAAGGCTGTCTGGACGATTGCTTAAACAGGTACAGAGACAAAAATTTGGGGCTAGCCTTTTAGGATTCATGACTCTAATCAGCAGCTTTTACAAAATAATAGCATACTGAAAAAACATTTCAGAAATTGTAGTTTCTTGGTAAAGAGTCTCATTTTTATCAGAATCTTTCTTGTTCTTCATTAGAAGTAACCTCGTTTTAAGAAAGTAGACCATTTTAACATTTTTCAGCAAAAGCAAAACCTTGATTCATTGAATTAAGTCGATACATTGCCCAGCCCTAGTTATAAGCAAGGTTTCTTTTGTACAGCGCTGTTTTAACAGTATCAGAGCTTAGTTTCACATTTATCCACTCTTCCCCCCCTAGGATGAGTTTTGCAGAATGCTCTCCCAGCACCTGTCCGTGTGGTGATCAGTGTGACAACCAGCACATTCAGAGACACGACTGGGTCCAGTGTCTGGAGCGGTTCCGTGCCGAGGGCAAGGGCTGGGGCATCCGCACCAAGGAGTCTCTGCGCTCTGGACAGTTTATCATCGAGTACCTGGGAGAGGTGGTTAGCGAGCAAGAGTTCAGGTAAGAAAAAAGATGTTCTAAAAGTGACTTTCTTAGAAATCACTAAAATAAAATAGGATTTAACAACATTGTAAGTAAGTAATCAATAATAAGGATTCATAAGATGAAAATAGATTGAATTAAATAGAAACAGAATAGAAGTCAGGGTATGAATAATTATTGTGATACTTGTTGTATTCATTATTTCTAATTTAAAGGTAGATTTTTGTGAAAGTTGAAGAAACCTGAAGTCATTTGTGGTTTTAAAACTAAAAATTGCACGTCATTGAAGAAATATAAAGCATTATTGCACATCACTTCAGCAATGATAACTGAACATAGAAATAACTAATAAAAATAAAGTCCTCATTTATTGCACATAACAGTGTTGTTATTGCTTAGTTGAGTCACGGTGGTGTCATATCTTAAAATGTAAGCAGACACCAGAAGGTGTAGCATTTCTTTGTGGGTGAATTTGTGTTCCACTACTATTTTGTATAACCCATGCAAAATCATTAAAATTTCTTTAAAAATTCCATCTCCTCTCTTACCGTGTTTCAGGAGCCGTATGATGGAGCAGTACTTCTCCCACAGTGGCCACTACTGTCTGAACTTGGATAGCGGCATGGTTATTGACAGCTACCGAATGGGCAATGAGGCTCGCTTCATAAACCACAGCTGTGAACCCAACTGTGAGATGCAGAAGTGGTGGGTATCATGACAGCTTTAAACCAGTTCCCTCCTAATGTCCTTGTGGTGCTTTTGGGATCCTACCAAAGCCCAGATTTGGTTAAGCCTTGTTGTAGCCGAGCATGAGCATTTGCCACTACGTGTTTCAGCCAAACCTGATTCAAGAAGGGACTTTCATATCATGCAGACGTGATAGAAATCATTATGCATGTCACAGGGATTACCAGATTTCAACATATTATAAATAGTGTATGTCTGTTCTATCACAGAGAATATTAAATAGAAGGTAGTGAGAGTAACATGGAATTCTTTTAGATGGGGATGGGAAAAGCCAACAAGATCATTTTCCACTGCTTAGTGATTCTATATGCTTTGTGCTATTCTTTGTGTCTTCATCATCCATGAATAACAAACATAAAAATAGAGAGACAATTTTTATTGCTACCTGTTTATATCCTTGATGGGTACTTTAACTCTCGTTGAAATTAACAGAGCATGATATGTAGCTTTAACCATGATTGCAGATGTATAGTTGTTTTGACCCTTCTTGCCACTAAGTGTTATATAGAAGTTTTCTTTAATATAGTTTTATACAGGGAACTTACTTTAGCCAAGGCCATCGGTAAGTAGTTGGAATATATGCATTATTGAAGCACTGAAATTTCAGTTCCATACCTCCCACCTTTTGAACAGATCTTTTTTCAGCCCTTTTGCTTATGTTTTTTATAGACAAAGTAGAGAGAGGCAGGAAATGAGAGGGAGCAGATGCAGTAAAGACACAACCTGTAGGCTTGCAAAATGTTAAGTAATAATTATTATTTCTATGATAACAATGTATGATCATTATCACCAAACTCCCATAATATGTAGTATAATTTGAGCATTTTGTATTCCTTATTTATTGTAGTAGTGGTCTCAGGGTATCAACATGACCAGAACAATATTTTACTACAGCACTTAACAATGTATTGAATTAATTCAATTAACTGAGGATTTGCATTTTTTTCTTTTTCTTTTCCCTAAATCACAAAATTGAGTTTCAAGATGCAACCTGTTTCTTAATGGTGAATGGTTTTCTCCAGTCATATATGGAATGGAGTTTTCATAAAGAAAGTGTGTTCTTATCATATTTTACTGTCAATTTATGTAGCCAGAAATGTATTAATTTAAGTTGGAATTTTCTCATAAAATTAATTTTAAAAAGGAGATTTTTGTTGGGGTTATGTTGGCCAGCTTTTCTTAAAATACAATATTAAGTTAGTTCAGTACATATATCATCTGGCAATGTTGTGCAAACTTTACATGGTACAGACTCTACCAGGTGAGATACCTAGCACTTGCCACCTTTTAAAGGGACACGTGTGCCAGTTGTACTCTATTGTAAATGAGAAAGCTCTTCCTCTAAAGCCCAACCTTATTAATGTGGTTGTGCGGCTGTAATCTGATGAGATCACCTCAGTCACTTTCTGCCGGTGTTCAGAGACTTGAATGGCTTAAAGGCCTTGCACCACACCAAAACAATTTACTGCTTTCCTCAGGGATCGTTCTCTCAGCTTGGCTTAATCCACTGCAGTTGTAGACCCGGCAGAGCAGGCCCGACTTTATACATGAAACCTGCTCATTTTGTCTTCAAGAGGTGTTTTACCTACATATACAAGGTGAAACTGCAGCATTTAGGAACTCACTTAAACAGTCAGAGGACTTAATTGTGGACAGCTATTGACCTCAGTGAGGTGACTGTAAACCTGTACCCTCTGCCCTCCTGCTCATAATCTGCAGCAGTGGTCTGTAACATGTGTGCAAGTGCATGTGTGTGAAATGTAAAGTGGCTCCACTGAAATAAAAGACTCTGCAAGGATGGAGGATTTTCAGCACAAAGCCTGACGAGTCATCCATCTTGTCAGTGAAGAGAGATTACATGCAGCCAGGCCTTGGATACAGCTGTAGTGCCTGAAGACAATACGCTGAACCAGCTTTTTACCCCCTATAGAAGGAATAAATTATCAGGACGTTGGCAAACAGAACAGCATGCTTTATTCTTAGAAGAATAGTGAAAGGCTGAAGCGCTGCTTCGTTTGGAGTCGGACAAAAATGGCCATTACTGCACGTTGAAAAGTTGCCAACTCAGGCAAATGAAACTGGGGCACCTTGTCTCTTTTAATTACAATTTTAAATTCCCTTAATTTAATTGTGATTTTAAACCAAATATGTTGAAAGCGTTTACTTGAGAGATAAAAAGCTTTTCAGTGAAACCCAGAGATCAGGGTTTCTCTCATCAGCGTGTAGTTTTACACTGTATCCTGTGCTCTGTATTAGTCAGTGTCAAAATCCTGGCATGAAATGGATTTGAATATTCTTTCTTGTGAGAATTTGATGCTGTTCTTTCTTGCCCTGTGGTGTCTGTTACATATTAATGTTCAGTAGCTTCCTGACAGGTCAAAGCACATTTATCTAAATATCATAAAAACTATTCCACATAGCTTGGTTCCTTTACATTTGTGTGGTTACAGGAGCTCATGAAGTCTTTTATAAATAGTTTTATCTTGTGAATGCTCTCTTTAAACATCCTACCTCTCTATCCCATCTCTTTTAGGTCAGTGAACGGTGTATACAGAATTGGTCTCTTTGCTCTCAAAGACATCAGCAGCGGTACTGAACTCACCTACGACTACAACTTCCATTCCTTCAACACAGAAGAGCAGGTGAATCCCCAGCCACCATTTTGACCTCTTCACAGACTAGCATATCAGATACTTTATGTTTCACCCTTTGTTACTCACACCAACTTCTTTCTACTACTTTTTGTTTGCCCTACAGCAAGTGTGTAAGTGTGGCTCAGAAAGCTGCCGGGGTATTATCGGAGGGAAGAGCCAGCGCATAAATGGCCTGCCCGGGAAGACAGGAGGGACCCGGCGGCTGGGGCGACTAAAAGAGAAAAGGAAGTCCAAACACCAGCTCAAAAAACGAGTAAGCGATAGGTGAAATGCCAGGAAAGTTGTTTATATCAGGTCATGAGTGCCTCAGATCAGATACCAGAAACAAAACCTTAATAAAGCCTCCATAGACATGACTACATACTTTTTGCCTGTATTTTAGGTCTGGCAGTGTGTTATTCCATTTCAGGTGCAGTGTTTATGTAGGGCATGAATGTAGCTGCATCTCAATAGAGACTCTTAGTGGGCCACAAGATGTCTAAAAAAGTAACACAGTGTACCTTTAAGGGCTGAATGGTATGACCCAAAATACAGCACTACAGTGGTACATTTACTGACTTATTAAGAGATGCCTCAGATTAATCTGCATGTTTTGGAATTTTTTTTTAATTAATAGTGTATCATTTTAGTTGAAAACATGAGCAATGAAATGGATGCCCTTATTTTTGCTAAACACATCTTTCCATGTCTTCAGGAAGAAGAGTCAAGTGATAGCAACAAGTTTTACCCTCACCTCATGAAGCCCATGTCCAACAGAGAGAGGTATACACAAAACAATTAAAAACAACAATATATTACCAGTATTATACACATGTGATAATATCAACATATTGTGCAAGATAAGATGTCAAGTATTTTGCTTATCTCCGGTTTTTCACCCATAAGGAACTTTGTGCTGAAGCATCGAGTGTTTCTCCTGAGGAACTGGGAGAAGATGAGGGAGAAACAGGAGTTGCTGAAGAGAGAAGGAGAAAGAGAAAGGGACACTAGCAGCCTGTCCATGTACACCCGCTGGGGAAGTGTAATCCGAGACGACGGCAACATTAAGTCAGGTGTGTAAAAGTTAAAAGGTTGATTAGAAATGGAGTACAATAAAGCAAGTGAAGCTGTATAAATATAATGCGTAACGCCTCTTTTTCCAGACGTGTTCTTGACGCAGTTCTCGGCCCTCCAGACGTCGCGATCGGTCCGCACACGGAGACTCGCTGCTGCCGAGGAAAACACGGAGGTCACACGCACTGCTCGCCTCGCACACATCTTCAAGGAGATATGCGACATGATCACCAGCTACAAAGGTGACTATATAAGTAGTTGATCAAAAACACCTTAACCCATTAAGACCCAGTGGTACTTATGTTGCAGTTCCCAAATTAATTTTTCTCTATATTTAACCTTTCTCAATTGATTTATCAACATTTATTATGTTATCCTCGTTATTTTAAGTTTTGGGGTTTTTTTTTGGCATAAGTCATGTTTTTTCCTATATTTGATTTACTGATGTTCATTAAAGCTCAAAGTAAATTCAAAGGTTATTATATAAAAAGAGAAAAACAGGAAAAATATCATTAACTAAACATAAAATGTACGTATCGTCATCCACTGTCAATTATCAAAGTCCATGGGTTTTACTGGTGAATCAATGTTGTAGAAGATGAAGGCGTTTCCATGTTCACTACGGAACGTCTGAATGTCCAAATGGGTCATATCTGATGACCATGAAAAGATGACAAACTGCATTTTACACCAATTATCTACATGTATTGATAGGATTAATGGATCAACAGGTGTTAAACATTGTAGATCAGTAGATGGTTTTGGTTGATGGTTGGCGTTAAGATAAAATGGAATCTCAGAAAAGCAAGTTTTGTGTGTTGTAACTCAGGCGTCCTAACACATCTGCCACTCAAAAGCAGGTAAATCCAGTCCAGTGACTTTAATAACTGACCTTTTTTCCCCCCATAGATTCAGCTGGCCAGACACTTGCTGCTCCACTGGTAAACCTCCCATCCAGAAAGAGGTAAGAGCATAACCCGCATATTGACTGGTTCATTCATAATCCTTTACTGTTTTCTAGACAGCGCAGTTACCATGCTATCTGCTCTATCAGTGTACAGCATCCACAGAGTGTAACAGCTTTATCTACTGCCCCACATTTCAGCCGTGACAGTCTGTGCTTTGATTCTCTTCCAGTATTGATAGTAATCACTTGATGTCAAAACAATTGCAGCTCATTATTTTTCCTTTAGCTGTGTGGTAATAAAACTATCACAGTGACAGGTTTGGTGTGCTGTCAGCCAGCCATAAATCCATAGAAAGCTTTTGAAATATTGAGGAATTTTGCTGAAACTCAGCAATTCGGTTTGAAATGAATGGCCTTAAATGTTGACAAACCAGATTCCAGTGACTAAGCGTGTTATTTTGTGTGCTTTTAGAAACAGCCAGTACTATGAGAAAGTGTCGGACCCTCTGGACCTGAGCACCATCGAAAAGCAAATCCTCACCGGCCACTACAAGACTGTTGAAGCGTTCGACACGGACATGCTCAAAGTGTTCCGCAATGCTGAGGTACGCAGGTGCCCCATTAAGTGCTTCCACTAATGTTCCCAGGCTATTTACAATTAGTACTGCAGGAAGAGTGGCTTTCAAGTGCAGAGTAGCATGTTTGTCTCTTTAATTCCATAAATCTATAGCTCATGGAAAAAGGGGTTTAGAGGCTAAACTTTCATAGATAGTTACCAAAGATTAATTATTATGCTCAAATGTGAACTGGAAAATTTTGAATAGAATGTATGACCATACTAATTCCATTCAAGGCTCTTACTAGGGGCAGCCGCAGTTTTGTCTATGTTGCTATGGTACACTTGAAACAGTATATGCATGCCATACATCCACGTATCCAGATGAACGTCAGCTTAAACCTAAACAAAACCAGTTTTTGGAAAACAGAATCCAAAAAACATGCACTTAAATGGGGAACTCTCTAAAATAAGCGAACAGTCTGAGAGCATATGTCATGAATATTCTCAGAAAACAACAGACCAAACTTTAACGCGCTAAGCATGCATTTTGATTTTCTCTTACCTTTGCTGTTTTATGATCATAACTTTGTTCTATGTGAATGAGGCTTTTGTCATTGGCTAATCCATTGTTTTGTGTTACATTGAAATGATTCTGACCAGAATCACATGGTCCAATGTTTAACAGATTAATGGTCAGGCTCAGTCCAATTTTGTCATCTTTATACATCAACAAGCAAGACTTTAGAAAAGAAAATTAACTCATGATGGATCATTTTCACTTGCTTCTCCACAATTTTGGACCCAGTTGCCAGTAGTCATGCAACTTCCAGCCATTATTAAATCTAGGTTATAGACATATTTATTCACTGGTCTCTCTGCCCCACTAATCTTTTATTCTGTTGTCATATTTATCACTTATATTTTTGTTGCTGTCTCTAGTAGTGCTGAGTAATAAAACAATCTCAAAATGGTATCATGATGAATTCTATGTCAACAATGATGGTAAACTTTTGACATTTATAGTCAATATGGATAGATTTCTTCTATCACAGAAGAAATAAATGTGACACCTGCAAAGCAACACATGGTAGATTTTCAGTTTGGTGAGTAGATCTCAAAAGATACATGCTGGCAGGTAAATGTCAGTACCATCTTTGTTGTTGTTTTGCAGTGTGCTGCCTCTTTGTAGCGGCTGTCAGTGTTAAGAGTTTGACACAGACAGGCACTGGGATGCATTTACTGTACCTCTTAAACTATGGAACCTCCATTGTTTTATTCAGAAAATGCATGGACACTGATGGAGTTGATGTTAAATACATGGTACATAAGACAGACAATATAAATTAGATTTTTTTCTAATGTCATGAACAGTTCACAGTTTTATTTTTTCCTAGCCCCTATTGTCTACATTTTCATGAAATATGATTCATGTACCTAGTACTAAGTACTATAGATTGGCCATTACTGGAGAAATATCATGACAATAATTATATTAAAGTAAACAAACAGGTATAAGTCATTTCAATTTAATGATTAAAAAATACCTTAATTTTTACAATTGGTCAAGTCATCTTATCAAACAGCAGTTTCTGACTTGGAGAATTCCTGACCTAATTGAGGTTGCAGAAGTGTTTATGGTATGTCAATAATCAGTAGACACACCATTATGTTGTTTGTATAAAGGGAAAAGCTGTTGCATTACCCCGTACTCACTAACGGTGATAAAGACTCCCTTGTGTGTCTCGAGAGGTTGATTTTAGATTCTTAGAGCCGAGTCCATATCGAAGCACTTCATTAAATGATCAGTTAAGCTGTTACTATGCAGCTCCAACATACTGTGCCTCCCACTCGGTCAGTGTTTTTCTTTGTATCGTTCTCACTCTCAAATGCCTCCCAAATGGGATATAACTTCATGACTGCGGATCCTTGACGCACATGTTGTGGGTCCATTTGATTTACCTCTGTATAGCTTAGCAGTTTAAACAAGTACCACTTGAAACCTCTCAGAGAAGCTTACTCCTCCAGTCAAAGGTTTGAAGTGGATGTCTAAATTAGATTCACCCTGTGGTCCCAAGGCTCTTTTTGGCAGCCTGAAAAGTGGCTTGTTGTTAAATGAAGAGCTATGAGGTGTGGCCTTGTCAGTGTTTTTTTTGGCAGCTATGAACGAATGCATCTTTCTCTATCATCGACCTTTGCCCTGTAGGAAGTTGCCCATGGCAGATCAACTCTTAGTCAGTCTCAGTGACTGAATGCTGAGGGTATAATTGCTGGGTCAAATGTGCTTTCTACAAGAATCTTTGATTTATGTGAACCTATTGCACTGTTTGTGATGTTGTTGGCCTTGGATTATGATTTTAACAAACTGTCAAATAAGCTGATTTCTTTTTTTCCCGATTTTCCTACATTTAATTTTTCCTAAATGAAAGGTTTGAATTTTTTCACCAGAAATACTACGGCAGGAAATCATCAGTAGGCAGGGATGTGTGCCGGCTGCGAAAAGCCTACTACAGTGCTCGCAATGAGGCTGCTGTCCAGATCGATGAGATAGTGGGCGAGACTGCCAGCGAGGCCGACAGCTCAGATTCGCTGGAGCGAGATCATGGCCATCACCATGGATCGGGCGAGCCAGGTTCCCACGACAAGGACGACGATGTCATCCGTTGCATCTGTGGAATGTACAAGGACGAAGGCCTGATGATCCAGTGTGAAAAGTGTATGGTAAGAAGCAGTGACTGTTAAGACTCTCAGAAGAAAGCAAAACATGCAAAAGGCTGAAGCATTTTTAGGCTGCTCTCGCCGGCTGAGACTACACCTGTGGTAGCTACAGCATATCTCCTGAGTCCTCATCTAACTAAGGAGTACTTTGTCAAGGAGATTTTCCCAGAAGAGAGTGTGCTACAAGTCCTTTGTGAATATTACCTGATGTTTTAAACAAACACCAGGAGGAGTAACAATTCAGTAGTTTCAGAAACTTAAAGTCTTTGGTGTTGAAAATTATTCAGCATACAATGGTGTTGATGTCATTTAAATTTTGTGAAACGAAAGAGACTTGACTTATTGCATCCACATGGTTAAACAGTGTTTTTGTCTGTACAGGTCTGGCAGCACTTTGACTGTATGCGGCTTGAGACTGAGGTGGAACACTACTTGTGTGAGCTGTGTGAACCTCGGCCAGTGGACAGGGTACGTCAGACCAGAGTACTGGATGTGATATTTTTGTTTTCTGTGTATCGAATTTCTCAACAAATTCATCTTACCTCTTCATCTTCTCATCAATGTGCTGTTTTTACAGGAAGTTCCAATGTTACCACAGCCCAGCTATGCACAGGCCGGCTCTATCTACTACATCTGCCTCCTTAGAGACGACCTGCTGCTACACCAAGGTACAAAAATCACTCAACGACCAGGTCACCCATACTTACAACTGTCCCCACCAATGTTCTGATGCAAGGTTGTAGAAGAAATCTGAGGCACTCAGAAGGCTGATGAATGACAGTTTTTAATATCATGTGACTCTTCCATTGTCCAAAGTCTTTATCAGGGCATATTTCTCATATTTGCTCTGCAACATTCAACTAGTGAGTTTCAGTCTGAGAAACGCTAGAATTACATAGTTTCACTCTAATTTACACCTGAACAGTACTCCATACAGACTGTTTCCTTTTTTCAATGAGGCTGTGATGCAATGTTTTAAGAACTTTATGACGGTATAGTGGCAGTTACTGTTATCTACTCTTTATAAAACTATAATAGTTTTAATGCTTAAGTGAATTAACAGCTAAATTAGGTCTTATGTGGTCTTTTTGACTTGCCAAAGTGATTCACTCTAAACCACTATTAATTTAACAAAGTGTTTGTGATGCGATGTATTAAAATGCCTGTGGTGTGAGTTCAATGTAAAATGTTTCCTCTGTAGACAAGTAACCTGTCAGTGCCTTTGTGTTGTGTGCAGGTGACTGTGTGTATCTGATGAGAGACAGCAGACGCACACCTGAGGGCCAGCCTGTCAGGCAGTCTTATCGTCTCCTGTCTCACATCAACCGAGACAAACTCGACATCTTCCGAATTGAAAAACTCTGGAAGAATGAAAAGTAAGTTAATGAGGCGTGAACAGTATAATTTACTGTATAAGTGTCTGTGAGAATGAAGCAGCATGTAAATAATAATTGGAATATTAACAGCCTTTTCTGTATGAACTTTGTATTCTTAAGGGGTGAGCGGTTTGCCTTTGGCCATCATTATTTCCGTCCTCATGAGACACACCACTCTCCATCACGGCGGTTCTACCAGAACGAGTTGTTCCGCATGCCCCTGTACGAGATCATCCCTCTAGAGGCAGTGGTGGGAACTTGCTGTGTCCTCGATCTTTACACGTACTGCAAGGGTGAGGACATTTCCATGCTGATGTACTACAAACATTTTGTAAACTGTTTTCCGAGGCTCTCACGCTAACATGCATCCATACCTCCCTCCCCTGCAGGACGGCCAAAGGGTGTGAAAGAGCAAGATGTCTACATTTGTGACTACCGCTTAGACAAGTCGGCCCACTTGTTCTACAAGATTCACCGGAACCGCTACCCAGTCTGCACCAAGCCATATGCCTTCAACCACTTCCCCAAGCGGCTCACACCTAAAAGAGACTTCTCGGTGAGATACACACTTTGAGACGGGGGCTACAGGGGTTGAGATCTGTTACTGATTTATGTGTACTGAAAGATATTTTAAGAGTGGTGATAGTATTACAACCCAAGCCATCTTATATTGCTCACAGTGTTCCGTTTGCCTCTCTAGCACAGTCCCAGCAGGTGGAGGTGGGACTGATAAAAACAGATAAGACTCACACCTGCTTATTGTGTTAGAGCCAAGCTGCAGTGAAACACACCTAAATACCTATTTTCTAATTTAGGCATTTGCCTGTGCTTGTTACTATCTTACACAGTGCTCATAGTAATGCTGGTAGCAAGAAGTATATTAAGTCCTAAAATGTATTTTATTCACTGTAGTCTTAGGGTTTCACCGTGCTTTGTTTGACACTGTTAGGATATTTCACTCCTAATCACAAAATGGCAACGGTTTCTACGTGCTCACCTTAACTGTGAATTTAAGGACTGGACTAACTGGGATTTTGGGCATCACACATATTTTGTATCCGATTGGAATATGCAGTATTAAGCAACGATTGTGATTTGGAAACTTGAATGTAAAATGTGCATTGACAATGGACTTTGAGTTGAGTTGGATACCAAGGATAACATTTCAACAAAAATTAACTATATTTATATATTCAGAAATCCTCAATGTTACAATGAATTGTAAGATTTTTCACAAGGGTTTTTATGGATAAGCCATCATACATTACATCTGGTGGGAATCTTTAATCATTTCAATTGTTAAGCAAATGAAAAAAAATTCTGCATATTTCATTTATGTTTGATTGCTGTAGGAATGTGAAACTTTTTGATAAAGCCTGGCCTTTTTCCATTCAAAAACTACAAGCTTAATCAGCTTCAGGTAGATTCATAAACCATAAAACTGGATCTGACTGAGGATTGTGGCTTTGTTGCAGCCCCACTATGTTCCTGACAACTACAAGAGGAATGGTGGCCGCTCGGCGTGGAAGAGCGAACGACCCAAAGGAGATGGAGGCTGCGAGGACGACGGCTCCTCCTGTGACCGAGGCGACGACTTCCCACCCGAGGCCGAAGACGGGAGAGGAGTGGAGGACGACATGGACATGGCTCCTGACGATCCTGAGCTTCTCTCTGGCAAGCCCAGGAGAGTGTCGCACGGAAAGGGAGATGAGGATGAAGACGAGGAGGAGGAGGAAGAGGAAGGGCAGGAGCCCGAGAAGCGCAAAGAGATGGAGGACAGCTCAGCAGAGAGGATAGGAGAGATGCTGGAGCTCCCGTCATCATCAGCCTCCTCGCCGTTACACCACCCGGTGCTGGGCCGGAGGGAGGCCAAGAGGGAGCGGCTCAACAAGATTTTGTTGGATCTGCTGCACAGAACACCCAGCAAGAATGGTGAGGGACCGGGCACGAAGCAGGGGGGTAGGTCAACAGATGAATGAGGGTTAAAAGCTGCAGAACACCTACAGCAAACCAGTTGATTTGACGGGTCATTATAACCTGTTAATACACTTTTATGCCTTTTCCAAATGGTTAAGCTCATAGTTGGGTAAGAAATATGTTTTCACACTGAAACTGTTTTCTAATCTTCTGTTTGTCCATGCTTTATGCAAAAATATTGCTGCTGAAGACAACACACAAGTCCACTTTAATTAAAAATAAATAGTCCCCACTTTTTCAGCCACAGTAGAGAAATCTCAGCATTTTTCCTGTTGTCATGTGATAGGAGGGAAAACCTTGCACTATTTTCTCCTTTGTAGCTTAAACTAAACTAAAGATTACAGTGGCCAACAAATGACTGAACCTTTTTAAAAAGGAGTTTACACAGTGTATGTGTGTCATCTGTTCTAACACACTGTTGGTTTTTGGTCTCATCATTTCAACTCATCATCTTCAGCAGATGTAAATAAAATCCTTCCCATCATCCCTCATGACATGTCTTGAAGTTCAAAGTGGCTGCCACCATACTGACAGAGTGTTTGCTGATAAAGCATGGCAAAGGGGCAGGTTAAAAGACATATTTTGTTTTGAATTGTAGATGAAGAGTATGTATAAGAATAAAAGAATAAAACAGAACCTGCAATGACAAGGACTATCTTGCCATGAAGCTGCTCAAAATTACACCTGAGTCATGGGATTTATAATTTCAGAGACATTAGTCCGTTTTGTGCAAAGGAAGCTGCCAACTCTAATAGACGTTTTGAACACTTTGAAGATTAAACCATCGGTGGCAGAAGAAACACCTTTGACTACCTTTACCTTTTCTGTCTTTCATATTAAGACCCCATGTGTCAGCTGTTTCTATCTCAGCTCCTAAGCCCTCCCTCTCCCTGTGTTCTTCCAACAGCCATAGATGTCACTTATCTCCTGGAGGAGGGTGCAGGGCGGCGGCTACGGCGACGGACGCTTGGATTCGGTGATTTTGTGGGCAGAAAATAATGTTGCTACGTGCCTGGCAAGCACTCAGCCTTTTCACTTTATGAGCAAGGGGCAGAAAATGGAGAGACAGCGAGAAGGGAAATGAGCATTGTTGGCTATCCAACCATTAAGGACCACAATGCGTCCCTTGGGGCCTCTTCCAGTTTACCTCTTCCAAGACTGTCATCTCAATCTGAGAGGGTGGGGTGGGGGTTCAGAAGCGCTGACTCCATGGCAATTTCAGCTTTTCAGGAGTACTCAAGGAGCGCCAAGAGAGAGCTGACCCAGACTTCTTGCTTATTTATTAATATGATGCAAAAACTGTTTTTAAAAATGAACATAGGAGAAATAACCCATGCACTTAAATGCATTGAACTTTTCAGACATGGGCGAACAAATTCCGATAGCAAGCATCAGAAATGAAACTAGTGGTACTGCATAGGGATGGAGAGAGGGAGGAATTGGTTCAGTCAGTGTGAATGAGAATGCTGGAGAATTGTTCCCCCTAGTGGGAACTTGCTGCAATGACAAAATGTAACAAATGAGAAGAGATCTGCGCCAGGACTGGAGAAAAAAAATGGCATAGGAGAAATGTAAGATGAGCAGTGTGCTCAGATGCTGCTCATGAGTCAAGGGTGGTGAACTGCACTTTTGGTACCATGGATATTGTGAAGCTCTGTGTAATGTATCTATAATGGAAACACACTAACACTCACAGTATTGGATGATGCAGTCTGAAAAAAGTAAGTTAAAAAAAAAAAGTCTATTATCTTTTTCCTCTTATACTGTAACTCATTTAGGAACAGAGGGGGTCATGGGGAGGGGAGGGGCTCTGTTTGTTTTTAGAGTAAGGGAGGGTGGAGTGTGCGCTTTCGTCAGTTAAAGTGTCTTGTTGAGGTTTAATTTTTTAATTTTTTCGTGAGGCAGTCAGCTTCGCCCCTCTTTTTGAAGTAACATGATTCACCAGCTTAACTAAATCAGGCGGGGGGACACCGGCTTTAACTGTACCGCCTTACACAGCCGTGCTCTCCAACTGCCTTGCGTGAGAGTGTGCGTGCGTGCACACTTATTGTGTGTCTGTACTCTGCCAGATTTCTTGAAGATATACCTTTTTAAAAAAAAAATGAAAAAAAAAATTTAAGGGCTCGATGGCAATTAACAGTTTTAAGAAAACTATGGAAAACAATACTTAACATGAAATGTATCGTGATGGTCATATTTTCTTATATTCTGTGATACGGGTGGGCGGTGTATACTGTATATTGGGAAGGGAGGGGACTTCAGATTTTTTCTTTTCTTGTCTTTAGACTATGTTCCTGATTGCCATGGAGAATGTTTTAAAAGAAATTGTGATATTTGATGAGATTTCTTTTTTCCCCAAAATGCCTCTGCTAAAAAGGGACACCCTGCAATGTCCCAGTGCGGTTAACTGACAGAGAAATGATGAGAATGAGACACTGACAGAGGGCGAGAGGGAAAAGGAAGCTGTACAGTGCCAAGTTATGTATATACACACACTTTACATTGAGGAGTGTCTCCAAAAGCAATATCTTGAAAATGGATTTTGTTTATTATTGTACTGTACAGAACTCAGCCCTAAATGTATTATGATTATTATAATAATGATAATATTATAATTTCTTCCGTTTGTATTACTATAATGAAGACACTTAAGCTCGGAGGAAAATGATTTTTTTAATGTCCATAAAATCTCACCATAGCTGTCCTGACGACATAAAAACTTAAGCTGAGTTTTCGTTGCCTATAAATGAAATTCATCTATGTACTGCATGAGCGAGAAGAATGTCAAACGGACACAGAAGGCATTGGGACATGACAGTGACTCAGCAACGACATCTTTGTCACTGAATATTGTTAATAATATAACTTTTAAGGAGAAAATGTCCTCCTTGTTTTTTGCTGCAAAGTGTTGAACACTAAAAAAACAAACCAACATAAAAATGTTAAGATATTTTTAAATGGTGACAGAAACAAAAGTAAAGCTGTCAGCCCGATATCATGTTTTATTTTTTCTTTTCTTTCAAATAGGAAATGGTTCCGTTTTGTGATAGCAGTCATTGTATGATGCTTGTACTTGTATTTGTGTGTTTTGTGTGATTCGTTTAGTTATTTTTAGACAATCACAAAATAAGATGCAAGCATTGTAAATGGCAGACTGGCAGACATTTTGTGATGTGTACAGTTTGTCAAAAACTTCTTCCACTCGTTTAAAAGTTTGTAATTATGATTCTTAAGTCATGAAAAATGCTGTTGGTTTTTACTTTTTGTTTTATATTTGTTTTTTGTTTGTTTGTTTTTTTAATAAAAAGCACTACATTATTGTGAATACACTCCCTGGTGTGTTGATTCCTTCAAAGGCAACATGAACACATTCCTTGGCTTTTGCAATTGCATTTGGTTTGTTTAGGATCCATACAGAAAGAGGTTGACCTATTTTAGTTTGCCCTCCTATTAATGTTTTAGCCCATGAAATGAAAAATCCACTTAGAAACAAATGTCCAGTTTAGTAGAATTACAAGCCGTTCACTCAAATGAGGATTCAGATTAACTGAAACCTCGCGATACTACAGTACTAATGTGACATAAATTTCATCGTTTATGGTCGTTTCTTCCTTATTATCCTACCCAGAACCTGAAAGACGACAGTGTCTTAAAGTACTTTAATAAAAACCTGAACTCCACCAGAATTAAGAAATAAGCGTTAAACTGGACTCGCTGCTTTCCGTATTTGGTGAGGAGCACTGGTTGCCATGGTAACGCCTATGATACCCGGTAGTTTGTTTAGCTAGCCGCTACAGCGGTGCTAGCTTACTTCAGTTAACTTCCTGGAGAGTTTATAACTTTAGTAAAGCTATGTCCAGAAAGAAGGCAAAAGAAAAGGCGAATGTTGAAGAGGAGGCCTCGAAAAATACAGGTACGTTATTTAGACTGTTATTTGGAATCAAGTCAACAGATCTTTACTGTCACTGACACTGGTAGCCATTAGTGATGCTTTTCATTATTCTGATGAAATATAATTTTTTTTTTTTAATTCTCATTTATTTATTTAAAGTCTCCTTATCTTCTCGAAGTTTATATTCCCAAACTTAATTCATCTATTGAATTCATTAGTTTGTATCCTTGTTTGAGATTATTGGGCAGATGGCATAAAACATGAGATGGATTTGAACATTTTGACAATTACATAACCCACTAAATCCTTACAGCTGCTTTTCCACATCTATTATAGAGTAACACATTTCAATAATTTAGTATTTGTTCAATAAAAGAGGAAAATGATACTCAGTTTGTGTAATTTCTGTTGTTATCAGCACAAATTCCAAATGAACCCGTGACTGCTCAGACCTTTGGTAAGTAACATTATCTGGCTTTCCCCCCCTGCATTTATTCTTTTCTAGCAGGTGGAGTTTCTGCAGTTAAAGCTCTAAACCCACTCTGTCTCAGATGAATATCAGTGCACAGGCAATTTGGAGATGGATTTCGCAAGGCTTTGTGCTCTTTTGGAGATGAAGCATATACCAGCTGTCCGCAACAAGCAGCCCAGCTCCACCACCGAAACTGAAGGAGAGGACACAGAGAACACTGGTAAACATGAAACACCACCTCATCCACCTGAACAAAAACAGTCACATCTTTGTTGCTGTTGATTTTTTAATTACTGGTCATATTTGGGGAGAGGAAACAGCTGTAAATTTGCAACATATTCAAGCACCTTGAGCGGGAGCATACGTCCTTTGAGACAAAATCAGCCTGAGGGATGAATTTGTGAAAAGCAAAACTTACACTGATTTACAATCAAGGGTGTCAAACTCAATTTAAGTCAGGGGCCAGTCAGACCAGACCAAATCTACCATAATTGTGATTGTTTTGTTCTTTCCCTCAGTTAAATGTTTAATTAATCACATTCTACCCTCAGAGGTCAGTCAGTCCCAGGTGAATACTTCACCTCACTGGTCAAAGCCGTGTCTCCAAGTGGAGTTAGAAAGTGATGACCCTCTCAGTGCCAAGAACCTAAACATTTCTGGTGAGAACAAAAATCATTCCATTGAGAAAAGTCATACTGTTTTGAAGAACTCAGTAATAGTTTTGAATGTGTGGTAAAAACACAGGATGGAAAATAGATGAGCAGATTTTTCGAGTACTGGAGAAGATGCTTCCCAGCATGAGCAGGCTTCAGAGCCTTCAGTAAGTAATGAGTTGCTTTCTTGTTATCACACATTGCCTTTCATTGTTTTGGCTTGTTTTTGTAATAGTGTCCATTTTGTTGTAGTTTTTGGCAAGCTAGGCTGACAGATCAAATGGTGGGGTCCATCGTGAACACAGTATCTTTATGCTCCAGCCTTAGGTGAGAGACTAATTCATCTGCAGACCCTCATACATGTGTGTCTCAAAAACATAATGTGAAAGAGATACAAGTGTAAATGCTTTTCTTTATGTCATAAAAGAGTTATGCAACATATTTTAGTCAGTAAACATTAACTTGTTCTAGAAATCACAAATAGATTGTGGTACATCTGACTGTCTTAGTTTAATGTTATGTTGATTACTATTATGCAGTTGTCACATGAAGCTGCTGTGGCGGACCTACTGCAGCTTTATACATGCATTTAAAAGAGGCTGAAGAGCAAGTCTGTTTAAGTATTAAAATGTTACCTTCATGTAGTTAAGATGAATCAAATTTGCAAAACTTAAAATCTTCTATTAACATAAAATATGCAAAATCAAATGTCACTTTTTTTAGTAACCAGTGGTCACATTTTTTACAATATATCTCCATTTCACTTTGGATTCACTTCAGGCTTAAGGGCTGTCTAGAAATGCTGAAGAGGATAAAGAAATACATGACATAACAGCATGTTATAGAAGCATCAGTCAACACCACAGGATTACTCTTATATACCCTCCTCTTTGCTTTGTGTTAGGGTTGTGTTGTTGGAGGGGAACCCACTTCCAAAGCAGAGCTACCACCTGCTTCTCTGTGAAGACAGTGTGTGAGTCACTGAACAACTACACTATTGTTTTTCACTGCCCGTGGTTCCATTTAAGCCACTTGTATGACTAAATTTGTCTAGTACTTTCATGAAACTTTTCTGTATTTTTATTTTTCTCTTTGTACTTTACCATTTAGAAGTATTAACTGTTTTTAGTGCTTAAATGCTTGAATGACTGCAAAGTGCTGCAGTATATAACTAAACTTGCACACATTTGTACACATCCATCATAATTTAAAATTCAAATTAAACGCAATCTTGTTCAGTTTATTTTCATTCAACCGCCAATTTATGTTCATGTTTCTCTGGTCATCAAGCATCACTCACCTGTCCCTGAGAAATAACCGGATAGGGGATGATGGTGCACATCTAATTGGTTCCACCCTATCCACGACTCGATCTGCGAACAGGAACCTCCTGTCACTCAACCTGGCATTCAATTCTATTGGTGATGCAGGTGCTGCACACATTGCACAGGTAGAACCCAAACACACCGTCCTATGTGTTCCTACATGTACAGATGATGTGCTGTCTTAATCCTGTTTCTTTTCTAGGGCCTGCGGTTGAATCGTGCTTTGCTCTTTCTCTCATTATCCAACAATCATATTGGAGACTCTGGAGCTGCTCATTTGGCAACGGTATCAATTTACATTAAAGGCACTAACCTGTAAAAAGACACATTTAAATCTGTGGTTAAGTTGTTTTAAATTCTATTCTTCGTATCACATTAGACGAAGTAATTTCATAAACATCCATCATTACCACATCCATTTTCAGATACTGGGTGAATTTGCTTTGACTCATGAAGAAATTGTGGAGAGAAGGAAGCTGCTTCTGGAGAGGCGGGAGTCTGTAAGTGTCAAAGTATAAGAATACATTCATATTATTCATTAAAATACCTTTTTAATTTCAAAGGAACTGTATATTTGATAGAAAAGCGCCACAATAAGAACCTTTTACAGTGATATCTCTGAATTATTCAAAAGAACAAGGAGACTTCTTCTCTAACAACATGCGTTGCTAAATTCTTCATGTGGTTTTTCATCGGTTTGAGCACCACTCCTTTCCATTGTACTTGAGGTGGAGTGTCAGAAATCTAATTTGAAAAGTGGGTAAGAAAAGGGTATAGAAGAGGATTAGGGCCACTGGAAAAAAAAACCCCAAAACATTAAGGTCCAAGATATATATTTTTTATTTTTATTCTGAGAAAAAAAGGCAGAATTTTGAGATTAAAGTCAGAATTCTGACTTTTTTCTCATAATATTAATAATCAGAATCAGAATTAAAATATTGGACCTCAATTTTTTTTTCCAGTGGCCGTAATCCTCTTCCGTAAAAATTAGGCATATCTTGAGGGGGAAAAAGTATGAAAAGATGTTTAGTTTTTTGTTTGTTTTTTTATTGTTCTTTAGCAGCCCTCTCCTGGAGCTGATGCTGACCCATCATCTCCTGACACATTACCTTCTGTACCAAGCAGCACTTCACTGAGCACCAGTAAAATGGAAAAGAAAAGCAACAAAAACAAGAAGGTATGTCTCAATGGGTGCTAAAGTTCATTTAGGTGGTTCTTCCAAAAACTTATTTAGATTTCTGACCTTAATAAATACTAAAACACCTTGTTCACTTACAGGACTCCTCAAGGAAAGATGAAAAAGTGGCCGGCAACAAAGATGTCCCTCACAAGTCTCACAAAAAAGGTAACTGCTTTAGCTATAGATAAATACATCCTTCATATTGTTTTCATCCTGTCACGTTTGTCTTTTTAATCTCTCCAGCCACTGATACTAAGGTGTCTCCAAGTAAAGGCAGCAAATTGGGAAACAAAAAGAAACAAACACCTGGGGACACTCAAGAGGTATTAAAATTATTATTTTGCAGCAGAATTTAGTGTAAACTGTATATTTTTTATCACATGACTTGAAAAATTAAATTCTGTTCTTCTGCAGGATAAGTGCGACACTTCACTGAATGAGGTCTGAACAAAACAATATGATTTAAGCAGAAATGCTGTTCTCAGTCATTGGGACATGGACTGATCATGTCATGTGATTGTTTCCCTTCAGCAGGTGGAGTCGGTGGAGATTGTGAACCCCCTGCTGGACCAGTCTGTGCAGTGCAGGGATGGACAGCTCATCCTGCCTGGAAACACAACACTCATCTCTCTCAGTCTGGCAGGTCAGTAACTATAAGAAAGACGAGAAAAATCTAATCCAAAGACACAGTCTCTGCTTCTCTTCTCTTCTCTTCTCTTCTCTTCTCTTCTCTTCTCTTCTCTTCTCTTCTCTTCTCTTCTCTTCTCTTCTC
>JAPTYQ010000003.1:34954893-34982849 GCA_029814465.1 Ostorhinchus cyanosoma
TTCTCTTCTCTTCTCTTCTCTTCTCTTCTCTTCTCTTCTCTTCTCTTCTCTTCTCTTCTCTTCTCTTCTCTTCCTTTACAGCACTTTGTCAAATAACCTTATGTACAATCCCATTAAATTGAATGATATGACCTTCTCAATCACAATATTAAACCTTTTACAAATGTGTGGTGCAGCCCCCGTCAAAAGCAGAGTGGCGCAGCGGAAGCGTGCTGGGCCCATAACCCAGAGGTCGATGGATCGAAACCATCCTCTGCTAAAGCTTTTTTTTACGTCAATTCTGAAAGTCCAACAAGTCAAATTTTTTCTTGCCTGTATTTTCAACAAAGAGACAAATGTTAATAAAAAACAAAACAAACACACACTGAAATGCTCAGATGAAAAAATGAATTCTTCAGAGAATGTTGAAACATTTTCAATCCACTCAACCTTTTATCAATAACCCCCCAGTGGCCTAATGAATAAAGTAGTCCTCTGTTTTCCTCAAGACCTATTTGTACAAGACCTATTTGCAGTGGTTTCCAGCAGGGTCAGAAGGAGTGTGTTGGACAAAGTGGTTGATTAGTAAAAAAACAAAAAAAAAAAACCCATTCTTGCTCAAATGGTCTTAATGGACTTTAAAAACCTACAATCAACAATCCATTCTCTACTGGTTCACTCTGTGTCTTTCCAACTAGCAAAAGAAAAAGATTGAGAAGAAACATGTTGTAATAGTTGAAGTGTATTTGTTCAGTATTTCTCTTTTTAAATGAGGGGGGAGTAAACTTTTCAGCTAAAAATGGTCATACCGGTACTGTGATAGCGTACTTACAGATATGATTTGAATAAATGTGTGCATTTTTCACCTCCAGAAAACATGACAGAAGCTTGTATTTTATTTCACAAGTTCTCAAGTGTTGCTCTAATAAGATTTGATCAATATTTTCACCAGTTGTAGCTAAAATGTGCTTTAGGTCTTCAGTCTGCTTCCATATTCCTAAAATCATCCTAACACACAGGAATATACAAAAAGTTTTGAACATGATCAGAAAATCTCAATTATTTAGTCATTTCTGTGTATGTTTAAAATAATTTCTTTCCTATATGAAATACACAAAAGAAAACCGAGGAATAACTCAAGCCTGTGTGTGTGGACTTTGAAATGTGAGAATATAATCAATGGGAGAAGGAATATTTACAAATGATAAAGAATGCCTGAAGCTCTTACTATATTATATTGCATTTTGCATTGCCATCTGATGCATGAAATATAGTGTTTTTGATTACATAAAGAGATTTCCATTATAGACTGGTATGAAAAAAGGAACAGTTTGCTGTCTAAATATCCTGATCTTTTTTAGAGTAATGTTAATCGGCATCTTGTTACCATGACAACACATCTTTTTACAGTTTTGATGCTGCTAGAATGGACTATAGAGACAAGTGTGTATATCAAATGACCTCATGTACAACACCATTGAAATAAATGATAAAACGTGGCCTTTTCAACCACAATATTATAGGTTTTGTGAACCCTCTATGTCGTACAGCAGAGTGGCGCAGCGGAAGCGTGCTGGGCCCATAACCCAGAGGTCGATGGATCGAAACCATCCTCTGCTAAATACTTTATTCATCCTGCAATATCAGAAATGCAACAAAAGTCCCCAAACTCTCAAAAGCATCCATCTGTCCGTTATACTTTCTGAATGTTTCTTATTTCTACACCGAATGACTTAGCGGGCGAAATGTGAGCAGAAATAAAATTATCAGTTTTAATGGAGTTTCTATTCGTATTCATTGGTATCACCGTCCTTCTTCTTGTCTTTTAATCGGTTTTTATTCGTCTTAAAAAAATCTAGCATGTTTAATAATAACAACATTCGTTTTTAGTCTCGGCTCATGCGCAGTCAGGTGAAGGTTGTCAACACCTGATGGATAAATTCCATCCACCAAACAAGAGGAAAACCTTATAAAGTACACACCCGATTTGAGATTTATGCAGAAATACAACCATAGATTGTCAAATGTGTGTCAGCGGAGAAGTAGAAGGAGTGTTGGAGACATAGTAGTTAACTCATGGATGGATGACTTTACTCCGCTCCGTTTTCTATTTCTTCCTCTGCAGTAAAAAGGATGAAGTGGTTGTTGCGCCCCCTGCAGGCATGACTGTGCATTATTTAGATACCTAGTTATTACATCTCTTCTATTGTCAACTTTTCGTCTGAATATGGAGCCCAGGCTTAAAATCAAATTACATAAATTGCAATGATTGACTTCAGTGAATCATAAAATCTGATGGTGAGGCCTGATCCTTATGCTATGTGGAGATCAGACCCCCCCAAAAAAACAAACTCAGAAGAAATCTAGTTGTAGTCTCACCCTCAAACATTCGCAGTGTTATACAAATGCTTTTACTCAGCTACAAAACACTTTGTCTTTACATCTGAGGGAGTCACACACTAGTCTTCTCAGTGTTCTAGTCTATAGTCAGTGTCAGAGGGCTAATGGCTCTGACGGGCCTCAATAAACTAGGGCCTGGGGGTTTGAGCTCCATTAAGCCATGTGGATAGTCAACGTGCAGGGCCATTAACCTAAAGGCTGATGGATCAAACTGTCTGCTTCAGGGCGTCTTTGTAGAATCCCTGTCACTTCCCTGATAATTCCCTCATGACATATATTTTTAAGAAACCCCTAGTCATGTGTGGTTAATTAAATTATTTATTTAAAGGGTTATTTATATGTTATATTTAGTGTCTATTAAGACATAACTAATGTGTGTGCATGTGTAGGAAACAGAATAACAGAGAAGTCGCTGCCTCTGTTCCTGTCGTCACTGCAGCTCCAGACAGAGGGAGGAGGTCTGCTACGTCTCTGTTTACAGGTGAGCTGCACTTACACTGGATGACTGGACTATGAAAAATAGTAGTACATGTAGCCTCTAATAATTGTTCTATATCTTTTAGCATTTTAGCATTTCATTGTTTTTGTTGAGATGGTGATAAGAGTTCCAGTCAAGAAACACTTATGTCCCATAAACAGAAAGCAATAGATGGACAGTGTTTGAATTTGTGTATAAAAAAAAACCAAACAGCTTTTTTTTTTGTTTTTACTTGTTACATCTATTTTTATGGAAGGGAACTTTTAAATCTGTTGACTTATTGTGTTCATCTTTTGATACACCAATATCTGAAATATGAGTAAGAATGATCATCTCTTAGTCTTTGTCTTTCTCAGAGAAACAGCTTCTCTCAAGAGTGTGAAACATACACGAAGATAAAGGAACTGATGAAACTCAGAGACCCACTCAACAAAAGTAAACATGAAGAGAACGAACCGGAGGATCAGAAGATGTAGTAAAAGAAAACAGATTCAGTTCCATGGGCATACAAAACAAAACATTTTAGTTCATTTTGAATGTTCTCATTCTGACAGCTTTTATTACTTTGGAATTATCACAAACCTAGACCTATTTTTTCCTTTAGATAAAATGTGAATTTAGATAATATATTAACTAACTGTGCACATCAGAGGTACATATATGATGTTAGAAAAAAGAAGAAAAGACAGAAAAGAAGGAAAAACATAAAAAGGCACCAGTTCATAAAATCTGCCCAAGACATGAATTGTGAAGGGAAATTAATGCAATTTTTCTTTATAATAAAATAAACCGTAAAAGAAAAACAGCACATTTGTCCATGTCTTCATCCTAAAATTTGATTGTTCACCCATTGTTTCTTTTATTAAAATAATAATTTAATCAGTTCATTTTTTATTATATTTAATTTTTTCCCATTACATCTGCTCCTCATCTTCGTCTGGACGGGGCGGAGCGTTGACCTCACCAACATGGCCACCCTGGGCCCTTAAAAACGTCATTTCCGGCCCGTGCTCAAAGGAACCACCAATATGAACCCCTCGCTTCCGGTAATGCCTCCTTTTCGGCAGCGGCTATTTCCTCGCCAACATGCCAGTGAGTATCCGGAGGCTAGCACATAATGTCATTTTCACCATTTAACCCAGTATTAGAGGGACCACACACGGCTCAATTTTTACCTAACATGTTTGCGAATTCGCCGGTGTCGGTTTCAGGCGCTTTGGTTGAGTTTTCGCCCTAGTTTTAAGTAATAAAAATGCAGCACATTTGAGCGCATTGTGACACAAGATGGCTGCGCGCACACCGCAAACATGGAGCTAGTTGGATGGCGAGTCTGAACGGACCATTAAATAAGAATTCTATTATGATGACTGTTACGGTGTATCTTAAATATATGTAAACTAGTGTTAAATATGATTGTCACAGATCGATGGATATTTAGAAAACCAGTAGGATCGAAGAAATGCGTAGCGCGTTATCTAATCCAGCAGAAGTAGGCCAGACGACGAGCCTACAGACGATACAGTCAAACATCAGAACAAACGATAATATTTTAACAATCCGGATTTAATTAAGCCAATCATCAACCTTATATTGAGTTATATTTGTAGTCTTTTCGGTTCATTTCATCGCGGATTTTTTTGTCCAGCCCTATATGCATTCTACGTTATCAGTCACGGTTTCCCTTTGTTCATTTCCCTGTTTTTTCCTTCCTGCAGCTCGCAAAAGACTTGTTGCACCCATCCCCCGAGGAGGAGAAGAGGAGGCACAAGAAGAAGCGTCTTGTTCAGAGTCCCAACTCTTATTTTATGGATGTTAAATGTCCAGGTACAATACACTCGAATTATAAGCCTCTTCAAAACACGGTTGTCGCCAAACATAGCAGTGCCAGTGTTTAATCATTACATGGAACGAATTGATGACACTGTTTACTGTTTTGCAGGATGCTACAAGATCACGACGGTGTTCAGCCACGCTCAGACAGTCGTGCTGTGTGTGGGCTGTTCAACAGTCCTATGTCAGCCCACTGGAGGCAAAGCACGTCTCACAGAGGGTCAGTATTCATCGTCACCAATTTCAACTTTCACATTGTCTTTCATTATTATTTATATATGTTGGATTGGTCCAGAGCTGACCTGTGGCCTTTTGTTTGAATGACATGATCGATAGTCATGGAATCATCAACTGTACTCTTAAAAATACTATTTTGTGTGCTAATATTTGAGCACTGATCTGCTTTAGTAACTCGTTGTACTCAGGAATTGGTTTGTGTATGTAAGTGTGTTTGCATCTATGAGTTGGGTACAGTTAATCACACTGAACACAATTCCAATAGAAATGGAAAATATCTTCATGTCATGCTTCCCTACACCATTATTACTTTTATCCATTATCACCCTTTTTTGTAAATATGGACAAATATTTAAAGATCAGTGCTCTGGCAGTATGGGGAAGAGATTGTTAGTGCTGAATATATGTGCATTGTGCCAGACGGCATTAATAATTTTGCTAAATTTTCTTTCTGCACAATTCAGAAATTGACAGTTTTACGACATGGTAAACTGAACTATTTGACGCTTAAGTATCTACCAGGTTGCCAGCTAGGATTATGTACCCAGACTTGTAGTGTTCTTAGGAAAAAAATGTTTGCACTAAACAGCTTATTTTATTTTAAGGTTACTAGTAGCACTGCTAAGTGACTGGATTTCCTTTATCGTGGTCTTCCAATCTCATTCCAGTGCAAGATTGACCTCAGTTAGCAGAAGGGTTGAGCTAAACCAATGGCTCCCCCCTTTCGAAGGCTGAGAACATTTATACTGTACAAGTGTTTTCTGATTCTTCTGGTGATTTGACCAGTTTTTTATTTGAAACTCCATAGTTTATTTGGATGGTCACTTCTGCTGTATATGCTTCCCAGTTTGACCATGAAGTTGCAGTAATGTTACTACACATGAACATAAAGTTAAAGAGGAAGATGTTGACCTAATCAGTCACATGATTCAACTCTGGTATCAGCAGCATTTAGTACAATGGTGGTGTGTTGACTGGCTGCAGTATTTGTGTACTGTACGGCCCGTGTCAGCAGTAGTCTGATGGTCTTTGTGTTGTTTGGCAGGGTGCTCATTCAGGAGGAAGCAGCATTAGCTTATCTCCCGGAGCTGAAAGGGAGAGGACGGGATGGACCGGTTGATATCAGTGTCTTCTGCACCGAGAGGCTGGCAAACCAGATCTGAAAACGAGACCTGAAGATGAACTGGACAGCAGATGAAGTTCCACTGTTCACATTGTCAGAGTGCTGTAACTCCACTCTCCAACCCTGTCTCTCTTAATAAAATATTGTTTTGGCTAAATAAAGTATTGTGTTGTTATTTACATGTTACCAGTGATTGTAAAAACGTCAGACATTAATTACAAAACATCTCTTTATTAGAAAGCACATCTGGATTTAATTATTGATGCTTAAAATGGTACAATATTGAACTGTAGATTTTAATAGTGTTTACACAAGGTTCCAATAATCTGGAAAATCAGGAAATGTAAATTCAGGATCAGGAAAAGTACTTTCTTCTAAAATATAAAATGTGTGTTCTCTAAAAATGTGTCATTAAAGGAGTCTTGTGCTGCTAGTATCAGGCTGGCAATGGTCAGAGTGGACCACAGTGTGAAGTTAAACCAGGACATTCGGTAAACAAAGGCAAGAAGTGTACATGTTCACTCCTACACAGCTGCCTCCACCTGGAATGAACTGTCATCCAGTACTTACACAGATGCAGTGTTCAGGCAACTGATTGGCAATATAGCATACAGTCAGAATGTTAATCTCAGAGTATACTGTTGGATTTTATAACAATTTACACAAACTAGTTACTTTTACTCAGAAGTAACCATTTTCCAGAGAAATTTAAAAAGCATGGAATATGCAGGATCCCTGTGCACAGATAAAACAATCTATAAATCTATTGATCACATGTTTGAGTGGCAGGCTAAATGATTTGCGAAATTGTCCATTTTGTTTGTTTAAATGTAGGAGAGGTGAAGTAGGCCTTCAAAAGAAGGAAATTAGTCACTAAATCCTACAGGTACATCAGGTCATTCTGCTACACAAAATGTGGTGCCGGTTTTATACAATAAAGTGTACAGACAGTTTCTAAAATACATGTAAGACAACAGTTGAAAATGTAAAAAGACCATAAGTTTTGTGGCATCTGATCATGGTGTTAGTGCATTTTGCTCTGTAGTTAGAAACTCAAAACACATTTTTTTTTGTTCTGGAGTCCTGGGGTGGTCTTTCAGGATGACAGTCTGGGGTCCAAATGCACTTGATGGCTCTTGGAGAGAAAATGCTATCTTCTTTCAGCTAAAGACACCACAATCAATCACACAATAATCATAATCCTATTCACTTTTTCATGGTTGCCTTAAATAGTACGTTTCTGTTTTCAATTGTAGTACAAAGCTCTCCATAATGATTAAGAACGTTTTCGATGACTGGGTCTTATTTATTCTTCAAAGAAACTAAAAAGGAAAAAGTCTGATTGCCAACCCAGAGGCTGGTCAGGGGCTGTTAAACACTTGCGCCCTCTTGTGACATGATTGATGACAGTGCTCCCTATCCACAGGGTATGAGGGCTGTGAGATGGGTATGAAACTACACCTCAGTGGATGCCTTAGCCACTACCATCATCAAAATGGCCAGAGTTCACAGACTTATAAAACCGATGCCACTGAAGCAAATTATTAAGTCACTTTTGTTGCATTTTTCACCTGTTTGTACTTGTATATGCATCTGACTCCTTAAGAAAACTAACCCAACAGGATGATTTTGGGATTGTTTTATTGCAGAGATCTCCTCCAGGAGAAGCTTGACAGCACCTTTTGTTTGTGCGGTCTGCTCGGCCTCCATCTACCTGTCTCCTCCGCTCACGCCTGCGGTCTCAGACTTCACCTCTCTCTCCCTCAGGAGGTGGCGGATGGAGGAGTTCTGCGTGGACAGGGTACTGGACAGGAGTGGCATCAGACTCCTGAAGCCCTCCCTCAGCTCCTCCACGTTCTTCTGCAGACCGTGGATGTGTGTGTCCAGCTCCTCTCTGCAGCCCTGAACCTCCGACAGCACGTCATACATCAGGCTCTGCATCTGCATTCAGGTCCGTTTCAGTGTGTGTTTCAGTTCCATGTGAAGGAGACAAAGAGATGCCATCGGGAAAATTAGAAACGTCTTTGTGTAGATTTTGACATAATGGGTTATGAAGTAAATAATTCACTTGCCTCTCTCACCTTGCAGAGGTCCACAAGTGTGTTACTCTGATCTGCCAGGATTCTTTTCTCCATCTTAACTCGTCTCAGTCTGCAGATAAACATACACTTATACCACTTTTTTTAACCACTTATTTTTATTGGAATTTTAACTTCTTTGTCTAACTCCCTTCTTAGTCTCATATCCCGTATGTACTGTATGTTAACTTTTTCGTAAGGTAACAAAAGGTGTGTATTTGTTAAAACCCAGGGCACATCACTCAATCAAAAGGTCCTTTGAAGAGACTGGAGGTGACACTTAACAAATGGGAGCCACCCTAGAAAGGTAGATCTTGCAAGAAGCTTTTGGTCTTTTTCTCACAATCAACGCTCGTGTGCAGAGCTGACCTTTCTTTGCAAAGAAATAAAAATCTAGTCGGCCGGCAGAAGTCTCTATTTCATTATTCACCAGCAGCGGAGGAAAATTTCCACAACAGGTTTTGAATGCAGAACTCTGACTTGTGAAATATTTTCATCTTGTGGTGTTATTACTTTGACATGAAGGATCTGAATACTTCTGCAACTGAGGAGTGGGAAATAAACAGTAGTGATGAAATATATACGACATCATTAATGGATCTGTTGTTTGTGTTGCAGATTGTCTGGCTCTCCTTTGTGTGATTTGTACCGGAGCATCTTTATTTAAGGATAAGTGTCTTACTGGTGAATGGCCAGAAGCAGCTTCCTCTGGTGCATGCGGACTCTGGTGTGGTCTCTTTCTCTGGACAGCTTAGTGTGTTTGTAGATAAGCCAAGTCTCTCTCAGCACATTTGCTGCAGCAATTTTTATCTAGTGAAAAATGCAGAATAACAGTCAAAGGACTTATTTCACATTTATGCATTTGACCTAAAAATAATTTACTGCTCATGCTGATCAGCACAAACATAAACCATAATAATAATATTAATATATTGCGATACTCTCGCACTGCCAAAACTCAAGTGATTTTGACTCAAAGTCAGCTTTCCGGCCTGACATTTCCAAAATAAGTGAGGATATGAAGAAGACTGCCTATGTGGTGAGATCATTTTACTCATCCCCATAAGGCTTCTTATCCCTTAAAGAACTATTTTTGTGGCGTCATCTAAATGGCTTTTTTGTACTTCTGAACTCAATCATTTTGGAAATCATTAATTATAATATTGTCATCTAAATTCTACATTTTTCATTGAAAATCTGGCATTTCCCTTCATTTAATTTTCTGAGTAGGTAAATGTTCATAAGAGTGGAACAGAAAAAAGTACAGAAAGTGACTTAAGCAAACATCTATAACCACTGTTATTTATCAAGCTTCGTGGGTTTTTATTAGTGAACAATGCTGTAGATGATGACAGTGTTTCCATGTTCACTACAGAGCCTCTGAATGTCTAAATACGACACATCTGATGCAGATGAAAAGCTGAGAAACTGCATTTTTCCTGAAATATTTAATTGAAATGATTGAAATAGTGATTCAAAAGCTATTAAATTTTTTATATCAGTACAATTATTCCAGTTTATTACCACTCTCTTCATTTTAATTGTAATTTTGTGAGTTTTTTTCCTTGACTGACTTTAATGGTCGGTTGCACTCTTCAATTTGGTTGCAACTTGTACTTCACACTTCACACTTCACACAACAGGTCAATCAAAAAAAAAAAAGAATAAAATTGTCTCATACACAAGCAAAAAGAATTTATCCAGGAAAATTATCATGGAGCATCGGTATAGAGACCTAAGAAAGACATTTTTTCCAAAGTCTGACATGTTTTTAACCAAAGTCAAAGAAAAACCAACAAAACACAAACTGTAAAAACTAGTTGACAAACAAGTCACCATAGTCTGTGACTAAAACATAAACATGTGGAGTCAAATATGAGACTTTACCCTCTTGGTGATGTGGGAGTCCATCATAAAGTTATGAACATGTTTTTCTGCTCTGGTCAACTCCAGTTTTCTGGCAACAACCGCCACCACCAGGACTGTGCAGCCCGCTCCCTATGGGAGACCCAAACTGAGTTCAAATCTGAACTAGTGTTCAGGACAGAAGATATGAACTGCACTCAGCTGGTTGTATGTAGTGTGTTCTTACCATGATCCCAGTGAGGAGGCAGATGCTGCGACCACAGTAGGTGTGAGGCACCACATCTCCATATCCGATGGACAAGAAGGTGACAGAGACCATCCACAAGGCTTCCATGTAGTTACTACTCAGGTCTCTGTAGTTGTGATGCCTGAGAGAAAGAAGAGGCATTGACAATAACCTGAACTGTCCTGATATGTTTATCCATTATACTGCCATCATAGAAAAAATGTATCCAAACATAAGGAGTTTTGAAACATCAGTGTTTGTTTTGCACATCATCTTATTTCTCTTATCTTACTTTTTTTGTTTGTTTGTTTGGTTTTTTTTTAGAATTTTCTATAATGCTGGAACCAGTTAAGAGGCCACTCCACATTTCCACATCTGAACCCTATTGAAAACCCCTGGAACGTGATCAAAAAGATGATGGATGGACACAAGTCTTCAAACAAAGTTGAGCTGCTTGCATCTTTATGCCAGGAACAGATTAAATCACCAAACCGCAAAGTGAAAGACTGATGGAGGGCATGCCAAGATGGATGACAGCTGAGACTGAAAAGTGCAGCAGCTTATTTAGTTCAGGTTAGTTCATTTCCTCTGTATTGTGTTGTTTAAACTTTAAATGAATATGAACTCATTTGCTTGTACTATTTGAGGACTGAAAACACAAGTTTTTTTTTCTTACTAGTTTTCGTCTCCTGCATAGTTCTAATGGGGAAAATGTCATTAACATAAGTGCCCATATTCATTATATTTAAAAAAAGAAAAAAGGAAATGAGTGGTGTCTTAATTTCCTCCAGATCTGCTGTGGACCTTATAGAAAAACTGATAATATAATATGGAAATTATGACATGAAAGCAGGTATTTTTACCAAGTTGGGTACATGGTAAGATTGCACATAGGACAGATATATCCCATTTCTTCTAAATCCTGCTTAAATAGTCTAAGCTAACTGTACTGTTTTAATTGAATAATACATCACACATATTTCTCTATTTCCCTGCGATATTTTATCTTGTCGAAGGCCACAGTGTCACAATGAAAATGCCACTCATTTTTACTGCAGTAAATGTTTTCATCTGCTGATGATTGGGTGATTATTCCGATATTAAATACAGGCCTCTAGGGTGCACTATGGGTTAAGCTGTAGTGTGACTTATCACCACATACCTCTCACAAACATGTAAGCCCCATGCAGCCACAATCCACAGAGAGACGCTGAAAATCATCAGCACAGTCCCGGGGTAGTTGGTCATTAGTGTCTTTCCCACAAATCTTGTGTTGAAGTGAATCTAAAGGGCAAAAATGGGATTCATTACATCATAATTTTGACATTAGGGTCCTACTTAGCTTGACTATTTAGGATAGCACCTGTCAGATTACGATTATATAATACAGATGAGATGAGAGATAAGAAAACTTGTACTCAATCTGGCTTGATACATGGACAGTAGGTTTGGTATTGCAGAGGGGAGACAAAGGTCATTTTTTTCGCCACTTTTAAAAAGCAGTAATAAGGGAAAGGATTAGCTGGGTGGATATATATATAATCAACTGTGGAAAAGAATGCAGACAAGCAAAGGAGAGCTAGCGAGGGACATATCAGCATGTGAAACCACTGGGATTCATGGGAGCGAAACTGTGATAATCACACCTCAAGATGCACACGTCTACAGACCTCTTGGCCCACCTAGACATAAGACATAAACACATGTGCATGAAATGTTCAGGCCAAAAAATAGAGAATTTATCCCATGAATTAGGGCTGGGCGATATCATACATTTAACTTTTGTCTAAAAGATTTCTATTTCTGAGATTTATGTGACTGTCATATTCTAAATTTAAATCACAAATAATTGTCTTTTTTGTAGTTGTCACCTTGTTAGGTCCTTTAAAATATTCCCATCTTGTTACTTTTTTTATGCAATTTTCATCGTGTTACATTTTTATTTTGTCGCTTTTCTGTTTTTTGTGCCAAGTTTCATCTTGTTGCATCTTTTATGTCATAATAGGATTGCATGATTTTTATTTTTATTTTTTTTTTTTATCTTGTGGTGAATTTCAACATCAAGTTTGGGGCATTATTTGTGTCATTGGGCTTTTTTTTACATCCTTATTAGCAGTTTTATCAAGTTATTTAAATTTTCTAATAATTTGAAACCACAAATAAATGTCTGATCTCTTCAACTTTCATTCAAGACTGAAAATCACCCTTTAAACCCAGGGAGTAATAATAATGTATTTTTCATCTGATATGACAGTAGGTTCTACTTATCATGAGAATATTATCTCCCATATCGCCCAGCCCTTCCATGAATCATGCCCCATAACATGTTGCTGCCCCCTGCCACAGTGGGCAATCCAACTTCACTCCACAAATTTCACTCTTTTCTGCAAATTTTAAGCTATGGTCTCATCACAGTACTGTCCCAAGGCAACAAAGCCAAAGTTCAGGCCAAAGCCGGATTCTTTTTTTGGGGGGGTCCTGGGTTGACCTCCCACCTTATTGAGGGCTCCGATGCTCCTGGACGCGGTGTCGGTGAAGAGGCGGCTGTGCAGCATCATGGCTCGGCCCAGCAGGTACAGCCTCAGGAACATGGGCAGAGCCAGGACGATCTCCAGCTCCGTCTCTGACAAAGGCAGGCGAGCTTTGGTCTGATGGAAGTACGATGTGAGACCCACGGGATAGGGATGGATGGCCACGGCAGCCAGCTCCAGGGCGATGAGGGTCAGCCGCTCGGTTGTCATGGCAATCCTCCAATCCTCCGCCCCGATGTCATGGACGTAGAGCTGCGGAGATGAGAAGGATGCATTAGGTCTGGCACCGGAACAACTCTGCCATTATTACCTTCACTGAACAGGTTATGTGATCTGCCCCTCTTTTAATAGGATTACGGAAGAAAAAAAACACCATAAAGCCTGGTGAAGCAGGCACACATTATCTACTCAAGTACAGATAGAAGCACAGAACTTTTTGACTCAAATTATTAAAATGTGAAAAGTGTCCTGAAAACTCTGACATGAAAAGTAGAGTATTTTCAACAAGTAAAACTCACGGAGCCAACACCATCCATAATGGTAGCTATAAATTCATACCTTCCCTCCTGTCAAATTCTTACCTCTTAAATGTTTACTTATATACTATCTTATATCTTTTCTACACATTATTATTGTCGTTTTTTTAACAATTAGCAACAATTAGCTAAAACAGTTAGCAGCAAGGAAAGGCTCACCGTGATGCTAAATACTACAACGGGAATTAGCCTACATTAGTTAAACTAAAGTAACGAAAATGTTTGTAAATGAGAGTAGAAAGTACAGATATTTGTTTTAAAATGTAGGAATTATAAATAAAAGGTAAATAAAATATACGCAGACTCAGTAAACTACAATAACGTTTTCTGTTACCTAGTTAGCTAGCTTAAAGCTATAGGTAAAGTAAAGGAATATTTGTACTCTATTTAATTTTCACCTCTGGGCTGTTGTTTTTACATCTACTTTTTAACACTGGAAAATTTCAGGCTAAATTAAAAAGCATCCTACTACTAAGGCCTAATAGGCTTAATAAAGGATTATCTTATCTTATCTTATCTTATCTTATCTTATCTTATATTATCTTATCTTATCTTATCTTAAAGTAACCATGGCTCCAGCAAATAAATTGTAAGTAAGACCTTTGTTACTATAACATCAAGTGGGTAAACTAACCTCACAGTTACTCAATAAAGAGGCTTATCCTATTTGATCTAATCTGATCTGATCTGATCTTAATGTAGCCATGGTACCAGCAGAACAATTATAAGTAAGATCTTTGTTACCATGGTAACATTAAGGTTAACTAACCACCGGATTCAACTGACAAAAATAACTGAAAATATAGATACAAGTAGTTTTATTAATCCCTTTTATGTCAAATGGGCAGCAGTTCACTTAACTAAAACATGAAGTAAAACATAATTGATTACACTGGTTGACCTTTATTTATTTATTTATTTATTTTTTAGAAATTATCGGCTTCAGAGATTAAATGTGTTAAATGTCACATATTTTAATAAGATTAATTGGAAAACAAATAATTAAAGTGCTGGTTTGCTGACGTTTCCAAGGTATATGATAAAGTGTTAGGCTATTACACATACTGTATATATTGGTTTATGTACATTTATATAATACATTTATAAATCTTCCACTAGATAGAATCTGTAAAGTGAATGTATTGTATTGATTAGACAGTTTTTTGAAGTAGATTTGGTCGCTCTGAGACAAATATTCCATTTGAGTAAAACACATTCTCTCATTAATTCTCCAATGTCACATTTTGACCAAAGACTGTACCTCGGAAACTTCAGCCAACCAGCATTTTTGACTTGATTTTTGTTTATCAGTGACTCACACTTTTATTCTAGTAGCATTTTACTTGTAGACCAGTGCTACTGGCTGCCTGTAAATACATGTACATTAATCATTCACAGGCATTCAATTATAGTTCAAATGGTGTACTGGCTGGTGTGTGTTGTGAGTGTGGTGGCATAGCTCATAATATGTGGATTGTTTGAAGACTTGACTGTCGGCCTTGGCACAAGTCTGCAGTCTCTCCATGCAGTCTAGTTTTATGAATGCATTTTTATTAAATCCCCTGTGGTGCATATTGATCATGTTTTTGTTAAGGCTATTATCCATTGATAGAATAATGGCATAAGCAGATGTGATGTTTTTATTTGAAATCTCATTTTATATACATTGGTTTTACATCTATTAAGGTCAGCAGCAAATTATATATTCACCCTTTCAATAATGGATGAAAGTTTACTTTTAGACACTACAAGGACAAGTCAAAAGGCCACGAGGACTGTGATTATGTACAGTCCTTTCACTTTAAACATCTATGGACTCTTTTTTTGGAGGGGTTTCATTCCCGTTAACTGTATTTCTTATATGCAATGTTTTATTTTAAGAAATCCATATAAATTGCATTACAATGAAGAGGGTCGCCTATTCGTCTAGGGGTTATATAGTGATTAAATAGAAATATACTGTAGTTCTTTTTAACATTACTATTCCTATTTTCTGTTTCATCTGAGTTTTGCTGTACCAGACTGGGTCACCACTCAGACCTTCAGAAATCCTTACAATGAATCACCCTGAGATGAAAGAAAATTACTTTTTGGTTGAACTGCCTGCAATTCAAATCTGTTTCTTGCACTGAGTGTTCACAAATACAAATTGCAAAGTAGGCAGAAAGGTAGGGAATCACTGATATAGAAACTTCACCTCCTCTTAGTGCTCAGCTCATTTCCTTGATGTAATGACTAAAAATAATGAAATTACTCCTTCAATTTGGGACTAATGAGCTAAAATCTTGCCAAAGACGTTCACAGAAGTGTATTATTTTTACATAATGCCACTTGAGGGAAAGGAAAAAGCTGATTATGTAATAATGAAGAGGGGGTTACCTGCACTTCACAGCAGTGGTACGCAATGATGAGGCCGAGCAGGAGGACCGTAGACAAACTGATGATGGATTTAAGTGTGAGGGAGTAGATGGAGCTCTGTGGGCGGCACACACAAAAAGATGATATCATTGTCAGATGATGGCTGTCATTACACGGCTCAATCTATAAAACACCAACGATATAAACCCTATGTAATCCTATGATCTGACATGCATTTAGATAATCCATTTGCTCGAAATAATAAACATGATCTTATGTCCATACTGTGCATTTTCCTACAATTACCGGAACATATATTGACTCAACAGATTTGCCGTTTCCCACAAAGGCACAGTAAGCCCTGTCATGTTAGTAGAAAGCAAAGCACAAACTACTTCTATAGAAAAACAAACAACTTTTCTTTTTCTGCAAGTATTTCTGAACAAAGAGACTAAGTAAGTGGGAAGTCTGACAACACTGAAGGTGTCTCTTTAGAAAAGATAACAGCCTCTATTTGGCATCATGATTTATTTTCTTAAAAAACAGCTTTGACTCTTGCCAAACGTCTACAATCAGATGTTTTTGGAAGAGGTTGAATGCCAAACTCCGAAGGCTCTTCCTGTTTCTTTTGTGTTTTCTCAACAAAAGAGTGGGTTTTTCTTTCTGACACTGAGGGTTGAAGGACAGTGAATGTAGTAAACTACACTAAATCCCTTAATGTTGTCTTGCTCTCAAAGCTGATGTTGAATCTGTGTTGAATACATTACTACCTAATATGATGCAAAACATGTCTAAAGGGATTTTTTTTTGGTATTGATTATCTCTGTGGGATACACAACTGTTAGTTGTAGTGAACACGGTGCCGTTCAGTGGGGGATTTTATTTTTTTTTTAATTTATAAAATGTGTCCACAAAGACAATATATGATTTATTTAAGACAACACAATTTGATTAGAAACTGTGGATGTTGTGCATCAATGGATGACAGGCCCACATGTGTAGATTGAATTAAATATCAGTGTTTTCTGTATAAACTTAACTGTGAATAAATCAAATAATTCATGTTGGCATTTTTGTATTACAGTGCTCTACGCTTCTCCAAGAATTGCTTCATTATTTTAAGTAACCGACCACAAACCGAATACCTGTCCTCTGTAGTGGACATCTGAATGGACACGTTTAATGTGGTGCTGACATTTGTTTATATTTGATGTTTCTGCCAATTCTTAACTGAGCCTACTTGCATTACTATATTACTTTAAGCAGTTCCATCATGCTTGGTTGTTTGTTGGTTGTTTGATTCTTGACAAAGTGAAATCTATAAATAAAACTGATTGGACTTGACTTTCTTTTCCAGACTAACTCAAGGGCTCTCCTTCTGACCTTGCTGTAGACGCTCCAGGAGAGCTCCGTCTCCATCACCATCATCACCACGCCAAATATTCCCACTGCCAGAGCGCAGTCATTCAGCCGCTGCCTCCTCAGGAACAGGGCCCTCCGGTGGACCAGCCGCCATCCGATGTTGTGGGTCTTCCAGTACGGGTCGTTCTTGGCATCCAGCTTGTTCTTTGGGCTGGTGTGAGGGTTAGGGTGCGATCTGGGACACTGAGCTCCTGGCAGCATTCCTTTGGCAGACTGTGAGATATCCTTGTGATACTGGATCTCATTGTGAGGCTGAATGTCCTCATCCTTATTGGTGATGATGATCTCTGGGAGATTCTGGCGGTCTTGCATTTCCAGTGAAACGTTCCCTGACTTTCGACATCCTCTACAGTCGCCGTCTTTTATATCTATGTGCGACCTGGACCCCCCTTTATAAGGTGAGCCACAGGGAGAAATAGGGACGTCAGTGAAAGAGGTAACTTTCTCCTGGAATCTGTGACCTCCTGTGTTTTTGCTTTTACATCTCTGATTACAGTCCTTATGTGCCAGATTTTCTCGACTCCCCCCTGGTCTTCTCTCACATTTCCTTTCTTTGCCTTTAGTTTTGTCTGCCCTCCTGTTGGTGCGAGGTGAAGGTGTGACGTAAAGATGGCCGTTGTATAAAGGTGTGGTGGCCATGGCCTGGGTTCGGTCCAGCCACACGGGGTGATCCGAGGAGGTCTGGACCATGTGGTGGATCCCACACTGGGGAGCACAGGCCTGAGGTTGCAGCACCATCCGTGGTGGGAGGAGTGGGCGGTGGTCCTCCACGTCGTCACCATCCACCACAGACAGGTTCATAGAGGGGGAGTGCTCCATGGAGACCTCAAACTACAGGTGATGATGCACAAAAACTTAAAGATGAAGGTTTGAGCAAAAAAGGTAGAAAAGAGACAGGAGAAATTTTTTTTAAATTAATTAAATAAATGAATGCAATTAACTTCACACAGATTAAAATGACACTTAAGAAGATACAGTGTTGGAAAGGTTTTTGGACACCTCATGTATTTATGATATATAGCATGAAGAATCACTCTTATGTCATTGAACTCTGCCAAATATTGTTCCATTCTCCAAACCCACATTCTCCCTTCTGCCCATACGCTTTTCTGTCAAGGTCAAAAGTAAATGTTTCAGCCAATAATGAAACACATTCAGGACATGACATATTGAAACTTAAGAATTTTGTTTTATTTTATCTTGTTTTACAATAACAAAAAAAACCTTTCGAAACACAAAAAAGATTTTTTTTTTTACAAATATATCTTGATAAAATTTTAAGGGTTTCTGAAAACTTACTTGAACTATAGATTTATTTTTAACTCCTTATTGCCATCATAACCAGAGATTTCCAAATTAAAATTTAATATTGGATGACTGACAGTAAAAAAGCATGAACTTATTCATATTTGTCATTTATGAAGAATTCTAGAACAAGAATCAGAATAATACAATTACTTATCCTAACTTTGCTGGAGGATAGACTGGAGTCAATTTTAGCTTTTTATCCTCAAATTGTCTCCTTACATTCTTACCTTTTTGTCAGGTTTTCCAGTTTAAAAACAAACCGCAATGAAGATGGAAAAAGGTCTTAACTGTGTGTTTACTTGGTATTTTTCCTTAAGTGTTTAATATTCAGTCTTCGTATTCCTTGATAAAGGGCACATCTGTCTGATTGACAAAGCTCTCCTCCAAATAAAAACCTGCCGCCACAAACGACGATTGAAAGACACTACTTTCCTTAGAGGCAGTTTCCATTAAAAACATCAGAAAAACTTATCAGGCTGCAACACGGAGCTCCGGTGTGATCAAATCAAAACATTCCCATCATTCACGCTGTGTCAGTATGAACTTTCCAGCAATCCATTATCAGTCTCAGCGTCCAGCAGCCCCTCCCTCAGATTCAAGGTTATGAACCTTCCTGCATATGACGACATGAGGTAAATACCCTGTGAATATCCATTACAGTTTCAAGCCTTTATTCTCGTTTGGCTCTGTTTCCTGCTGTGCATCATCAGGGCATCCTCCTTAAAGCTTGGGGCTTAATGATCACAAAGTCTCTGAGTTGCAGATGTTGGAAGACGTAAAGGCAAAGACCCAGTCATCTGTCAGAGTTTTTTTAGCTGGGATTGGCTGATATCCTCTGTGGGGACCTTCTGCTTAAATGTTGGTGTCACAACCCATCCTAAAACAGCACCCTAAACCTCATGAAGATGACTATTATATCACTTTTTATTCATAGTTTTACCAATTGGCATTGTTGTAACTATTGCCATATTTGAAGCAGGTTATACAAAGTTGCTTAAAGAAAAAAATCTAATCTTCAAAACAGAATAATGATCTTCAATATGAATTCACCAGATTAATATCCCAGATTAATCAAACCGAGGAGAGAGTCCTGATACTTATGAGCTTATGAAATATCAAATGTTACCCTTTAACCAAACAATATGCACAGAACAGGGTGGAGTATTAAGCATTAAAGTCATAACAATGACATTCAGCATCATTTATTTATCTAAATCCTTGTGACAGATGGGTCTACAGATAATAGAGCTCCCTCCAAATGGAAAGATCCAAAGAGCAAGGGGTGGGCGGGGCGCATCCGGATAGTAGCAGGATAAAGAAGGCATTATCTAATCTGAAGACAGCATGTATGTAAAGACAGTCAGAGAAAGACAGAGGAGGGTGGTGGTGGTGGGGGGGGCGGAGTTCAGGTCAGGGGACAAAATATGATTGCCATCTGATTTTCACTTTTCCAGACGTGTCTCCAGATGTAAAATAGATTATTTATGCTAAAACTACTCAGTTCCTGGAGACTTAGCCAGCTGCTGCTGTCTGGATTTTTTGTTTTGATATTCTGTACGTATGCAGACCCTAACTGTCTGTTCTTTAGTGCGTGACTCTCAACCACGAACCCTTGTGGCTTCTGCAAATGCAGATGCTATCTCATATCTCTGCACAGAATCAGAATCTAAATAGTATAACTTTGATTCCACTGAAAGACTGAAACAGTAGTGCCAGACTGACTCTGGTGCAGGGACAGAGAGTGAACCGTCTTAAGTAATCTTGTCCTTTTAATAAAAAGATGCTGGAGGGGAATATGCACATCTGCAAGCCTTCAAATTAATTCAGACACTCGGCCAAGAGCTTGTAAATCCTGGCTGGGCTGGTGGCTAAGTTTGTCAATTCTTCTTACTCATGTGGCTGGTGGCCAATATGTCTGCAATTAGTCTCTTCTATTGCAAATCATCCTTTGGCTGTTAAGAAACCCAAATTAAACGGGGATATTTTCAGTCCACTAATTGCTGTGACTGGCAAACGGCAAATCTGATTCATGCCCTGAATCTTAGTGAGTGCAACTTCATCTTCTGTTCAGGATATTAATTGCTTCGGTCTGATCTGTAGGGACGGGTTTATTAAATGATAAATAAGAGCCTTACTGGGATGCAAACAGCAGTAAATAATTTTGCATTTTAAAGGCCAAAGATATAGACTTGCTTATGTTTTCTTCCAATTAAATTAAATTTAGTTCAGATATCTTCTTTCCTCTCGAGAAGATCAAATAAACAGATGAAACTGCGCTAATTAATGAGCTTTAGAGGCGCAGTGAAGGAAAGGCTTCTTTTTCCTCCTTCCGCTTTGTCAGTGATGTTTTTGATTATTGATCAGTTTCAGATGTTCATGGAATTATGTATGAGGTTGTCAGTAGACCGTGTCTATAATTTTTTGTTGTTGTCTTCATGGATCTGCCTGTGTTGCCTGGAGATCAGCTTCTAATATGGAAGAGTGAACACAAGTCTGCATGATAATGTCCTTAGTAGTGAAGGAATGGAGACTATAGAAAAAGGAAAGGATGGGAGGGGGATTTCAGCCTCCATTTACATTCTGTTAAACAAACAGATGTATATATGCATTCAGTCAACCTTAATGTACTCGGTGAAACTGATGAGAGTGAGAGTAGTTCACTCTTTTTCATGCGTAGGACAATAAAAACAAGCCGAAAATACACACATAAGCCATGCATAGATATTTAATATATTTATCATGGACATCATTGTGATGCTGATTTTCTTTGTTACCAACAAAAATACACAAATTATATTCTACATAAATTTAAGATATGTATTTTTTTCTAAAATGTACAAACTTGTCTAAAAAAAAAAGGAAGAAAAAAGGAGAGAGTAGACACTGATTACATTTTGCATGCCTTACAAAGTAGCTCTGACTGCTCTGAGACCTTTAAATGACACTTTTTTTGTTACTTTATAATTGCGCAGGCTGACAATGTAAGTCAGTTAATTGGGCGACTTTATTGCAGATACAGTATAAAGAAACAATCCCTGAAAACACATTCACTCACATTGATCCAAACCAGCAACAAGAGCAAAAAACAGAACAAGTGGGATCAGTCTGTTAAATCTCAATATGCATATGGATTGTAGCATCAAAATATATTGTACTTGAAAATACATATCTTTGTCAGTTGTCAAAAATCAACATTTTCTTTGAGGTTTTGGAGCATGCAAAGAAACTGTGAAACTGAAATCTGATGCAGAAATAAGACTTTATTGAACACAGTCAAGCAAAATGGGAGTCAGAGTGTATGTCTTTTATAACCCATTTCAACCTACCTTTTTGGAACGGTCAGACTTGATTTTCTCATTTTTGAACACCTGCAACGATAATATCCCACTTATCAGTAGTTTTTGACACTTGATCTATCATATTGGCCAGAATAGCACCTTAACACCTGCTACATCAGCATTTTTACAGGTACTTCCAGCTTTCCCACTGTTAAAAACCCCATCTGTTCCAAACATCCAGATACATTTTGCATGTGTGTCCTACACTTCTCCCAGGCTTCCCCACAGAGATATAGGGAGAGAACATGTGCTTTGTACATTTTTTTGTGTTTATTAATGTAAAGTCCTACCCAACTACTTTGAGCTGAAATATAACTGTATGATAGTTTGACAAAGTGTAAATTATAGTGTAACTTTATAATAGGTTGACATTTCTAACACACTAGTTTATCTTGAATTATCCACTACAGTATCCCTACGTAATGTGTATGTTGACAAAAGTCAGTCAATCCTTGTATTTATTCCCATTTTATATAATTTATGTTTTGCCGGCTGCTTCCTTATTTGGGTAGATGGTAAGGTATATACAGGTGTGACTGAGGAGGAGCTGTGGAACAACATATCGACAGGAATATACAGTGGTGGACAAAATTATAAGAACACATTTCTTTGAATTGGCCGCTAAACTACCCATATAATAAATGAAATATCTACAACATCATCATTATGCTCTCTAAACTATAGAATAGAGCCATCACGAGGAGATTTAGGTCATTTTTCTCATAAAAAAACAAGCTCAGTCTACTTCACTGTCAAAGTCACACAATCATGTTCCATATTCCTTGTGTGATCATTGTCAGATGTGATGGTGGTTAAATTGATGTTGATGGTGAATCTTAGGACACAGCTGCGTGATTCTGTTGAATGTATAAAGTCTATCCTGCTCATTAAGGAAGTATTAAAGTATTAAAATACAGGAAAATACCTGATTACCATGGAAAAAATGCAAAACACACAGGATAATATTACAATAAATAGTAATAAATCACTGAAGAAGAGTTGAATAGAGAGAAAAATTCTTTCGGGAAGTGACGTAAAAGTAGCACTTGATCTGATTTGAAAAAAAAAAAGGGTCTGTATATTCTATTCTATTATATTGTACTGGCACCACATCTTAACAGTTTAATTAAAACGTACTCTAAACAGATTCCCCTGTCACTAGTTTTTGGAATGCTCACACACATGGAAATGGATTTTGATTGATTGATTGAATGTTCATTAAAAGCGTCCTGCCCCATTTCCGATGTCCAGCCCATTATAACTCACTTTGACGTTGACGACCACATGAAGGGTCATAATTTACTGTTCCCCAGATTGAGAGTAAATTCATTGTGTAACATTAATTCATTTAAAAATCATGTCTGGTTATATTGGAGACAGTGTCTTCTGACTCAGCTGCCAGGCATCCCCCTTATAAATCTCACAGTAACAAACATCACATTAAAAAGCCACATCAAACATATCAGCATCAGACAACGGAAACAAATCAGGGAATCTGTGCAGCAGCAACTTCTTTGAAATGGAAGTAGCAGACAGTGTGTGAGTTACAGAGGCAGTAATGTAATGCTGTTTGTGTTTTTTTTTGTCTCACTCATCAATTCTGTAACACAGACACACACTGACGGTGCCGTGCATTATCCCTGCTTTTTGCATTGTTGGTTTTTCATTCACCGGAATATGATTGTGTGATTTTTGGCAACATATTGTATTGCGTGCTGTGATTCCTCTGGTTTCTGAGCAGGCTTAAGGTTGGTGATTAAGACAACAGAGAGAGGATGTGACAGCAGTTTTGGATAGTGTTTTTTGTCTCCCTTTCTACACCTTTCTCTCCTACACAGAAGATCCCAATCCAATCCAATGCGGAGCTAAATCATTTGGATTGAAGCATCCTGTCCTTTTTACTAATTCTGTCTTTCTCTTTCCATTATGCTGGTATGGTTTAATTTCTCACTGGAAAAAATCAAGATCTTACCAAGTGTATTTGTCTCATTTCTAGTCAAAATATCTCATCACGCTCAAAATGATACATAATCACCTAAAGAGTAACTTTTCAGTGCGATATAAGGACATATTTTCACTTGTTCCATTGGTAGATTTTTTTTTTTTTTTTGCTTGATTCAAGATTTTTTTGCTTAATTCAAGCAAAAAAATCTGCCAATGAAACAAGTGAGAATTATCTTGGTAAGATTTCTTGAAATATGATTTTCAAGATCTGTTGTCTAAAAATAAGTTCTTATATCTCACTGAACAGTTACTCCTAAGGTGATTATGTCCTATTTTAAGTGTGATGAGATATTTTAACTAGAAATGAGAGAAATTCACTTCATAAGATTTAGGTTTTTCCATATTTTTAAGGCTATTTTTTGGCATTGGTTAGAGAAAGCAGCAAGAGAGGGAGAGGAAAGGCATAAATAAGGGATTACATGCAGCAAATAGCATGGGCTGCTACAGGATACCATGTCCTCCTACTCCCTGCTCATCAATTTTAACATTTTTTGGTGCCAGACAACAGCATCTGCCCCTTATATGGGGTCATGGCATGACACATCAGCAGATTTGTTAAAACATTTGTGCGGCCAACTTGTGTGCTTCCAGTCTTCATGCCAAAGTCTCTCCTGGCTATTTCATATTTAGTGTAAGGGCATGAGAGTGATATCGATCTTGTCAACTCCTGGCAAGAACCTGAATATTGTAAGTGTATTACCCAAAATGTTGATGGACTCCTTTAAGATTTCACACTATAAAATTTTATTGCATAACAGTCAACTTTAGTCAACCTGCTTCAGGAGTTGCTGGCGCAGAACATAGTATCAGCACTACTCAGCTTCATTCAGAAAAAAAAGAGCACGCTGACAAATCAGACATCATGGGTGAGTGGATGTATGTGCTGTGTTTGTCTATAAGTGGAGGGGACGTGTCAGCGTAAGAGAGGACCTAATCCAATCAGCAGAGTGATTAAAAACACACAGCACAGCAGCACTAATGGCTGCATTGTCAGGGGTGGCATTCAGCATTTAGCACAGAGAAGGATGAGCTGCAGCCATGCCAGGTCAGGACGACGGCCATCACTGCTGCGGAGCAACTAGAATCATAATCAAGAGCAAGGAATTTACAGAAAAGAGCAGATCATTACTGGAATCTTCATTGTCCTGAAGTCGTTATTGGCTTTAAATCACACCCTGTTCATTGTTTTTATTCGTCTCCTTCATAATTAGCCTCGTTTTTATGACTCTGGCTCTCATCATCCGGTTTCCTCCTCGTTAATTAAGAGCATCACCTCTCTCCTTCAAAAGAAAACAGAACCTGCTGCTGATGCTGGTGCTGATGCTGATGCTGAGCCCCATTGGTTCCAGGCTGCAGTTAGAAAACAAACCACCAGATGTCACCCACGCCTCAGTGCCTCCAATCTGTATTTTATGAAGCGTAATGAATTTTGTGTTTTTGGCACTGTAGCACACTGGCGCATAACAGCACATAGACTACCTCTATTTATTTATTAATTTTTATTTATTTATTTCTTTATTTTGCTACAGGGGTGAACTCCATTGAAGTCTCTTTTGGACACATTTAGGTGCCGAGATGCAACATGATGCTTCTTTTTCTGATGATGCATGTTCCTCTCTTCTTGCACGGTGCAGTTTTCTCTGCGTTAACCGGTGACTTGGCCATCCTTCTTTCCACCTCCGAGGGCCACTCTCCATCGTGTGTGTGCAGCCGAGCATGAATCTGTAGCTCGGGAGCACTCTGGATGTCTGACAGGCTGCCTAGGAGAGGGGTAATTCCGAAGGGCAGCAGAAGTAATAGGGTAATCTATTATACAGTCCAACTCTTTCTTCCTCCTCCTCCCCCCTCCTCTTCCTCTCTCTCTCCTCTTTTTCTTTCCTCTTCTCGCTGCCTCTGCCCTTGCATCAGCATTTCGTGAGGACAAATGAGGAGTAGAGTTTAACTATGCATATTGCCGTGCCCTCCTGCAGAGCCCAGCACTTTCTCAATTAAACTGAAGTCCATCTGTCCCAAAGCCCACCAACCACCCCCCACTTACAGAATGGAGGGACATATACACACACACACACACACACACACACACACACACACACACACACACACATACACACAGAGTCATGATCCCCAGTCCAGTGGTGCGTGACCATAACCATTCACTGCATGTGTGACCAGCTGCTGGATAATTCTGACATGTGTCATGCAACACAAGGATAAACCAGCAGTAAAACACACATACTGTACAGTGAGGAGTATGTGATGGGAATAAGAGACATGAGATAAGACTGGGATGGTGATCTAAATACTAATCCACTTTTATCAGTCAATTTAAGAGGTGTGGGCAGAAGGATTAGGGGGCCCTGTGAATATAATCTTACTTTGGGCCCCACCACTTCAATAGCACAAACCATGCAAAACCTAAAAAGTGAAAATAAATAAAACACTTTGCAGGCATGGATCAGTATACTACTTAGAATAGATTTGATTTGGTGCTACATTGATGAGAAAGGTGCAAACCATCTTGTACAATTACATTTTTGTTTTCATTATTAGATTTTTTTTCCCCCACTGATAATACAAATACAATATAAGTTAACTTTTTTTGGATGAATGAAACAAAATTGATGCAAAGAACACAAGGAACAGATATGATTATTAGTGCCTTGTGAAGCAAACGTGGTGAGTAGATAATAATTTTTATGAAAGCAATAAATTTAGTAATGTTCTATTTTTAGGGCCCCTGTCCAGCCACTGTCCTTTAGAATCGTCATCATTTTCCTTCCCCTTACGGTGCCCCTCAGTGTGGGAAAAAATGATGATGAAATTTCCAATGATGTGATGTTAAACACACTGGCCAAAAAAAAGTCCTACACTCTAATATCTTCTTGGACTGGCTTTCACTTTTCAGACGACTTGATGATTATGGCATCGTTTCAATAGCCTTAAGTAATATCACACATTCATTTGGACACATAACGTTGCTGAAATGAGGCAACCCCAGTTCAGAACATTTCCCCTACAGGCTTCTATCACAGGCACAAGGCATGATGGGTAATCACCTCATTCACCTCTTTTCTCACCGTGATGCACCATCACACTGGAACAGGGTCAATCTGGACTCATCAGACCACATGACTTTTATCCACTGAAATACAGTACAATCTTTATGCTCTCTCTTCCTTGTGGTATTTTTCAAATGAATTTATCTCTACATTTAACCTTTCCTAAGTGATTTATTTATTTATTTTTATTTTTTTACCTCTGCATTCTTCATTGTAAATCACATGTTTTACTGTATATTTAATTTACAGATCATGTAGATGTTCAGAAAAGTTCAGAGTACATTCAAAGCTTGCTGTATCAAAACAGAACACTGAAGAAAAAGTGACTTTTTCAGCAAAATATATCAAAAATGTGCATCTACAACCACTTCCATTTGTCAAACTCCATGGGTTTTACAGGCAAATCAATGTTGCAGGAGATGACGGCGTTTGCATGTTCAGTACAGAGCCTCTGACCATCCAAAAGGATCCTATCTGATGACCATGAAAAGACGACAAACTGCATTTTTATCTGAATTATTTACATATATTGATAAGATTAGTGGATCAACAGATATTAGACATTTTATGTCAGATGACGCTTTTGGTTGCTGGTGGATGTTCAGGTCTTTAAGGGGTAAGAAATGAGAAGCTACTCAGTGCATCAGTTAAAGGGTTAAAGAACTTGTTGCACCTGAAACATATTAATCACTGCAGTAATTATCCAATGGAAAGATCTTATCTATTTGCGTAGTTAATTCCAGGTGTGGACTGTCTTGTTTTGGCCAGGCTGGGTGTTCCTTTATCAAAACACATGACACAGGTAAACACCAGAGACTCTTTAAGACACTGTTTTGCTTCATTTAATCTTAGTTGTTAAATTCTCTGACTCTTTTTACCTCTTGTGGGGATATTTAAATTCTTCTAATTTCTGACATTGTGCTATTTTATTATGTGTGAAATATCGCAGTCACTGTAATGTGGGCTGTGCAACATGATAGTATTATATTACGATTCAGTCTGATTACCACACTTGACATTTGTTACGATCAGTGTGTTTATAAATGAAAATGCACAAAGAGGTAAAAATTCAACGTGCCTTTTTTGGGTTTTTTAGATCAGACAACTCCAGGGGTTTCTCCATCTCCTGACCTGTATAAGAAGCCGACTTTTGCAGAGTTTCTGTGCAGATGATTGCTGAATT
>JAPTYQ010000003.1:35008609-35020760 GCA_029814465.1 Ostorhinchus cyanosoma
ATAGTTTGCTATACTATGTTGCAAATAAATGTTAATTTTAGACGATATTTAGTCTATATAATGTATATTATTATGGATGGAGGCAGAAAAGCCAGTTGTAGATTACTGCACAAAGGGAGAATTAGATTTTCCTTGCTCGGGATATGTACAGTCAGTCCAGTTTGTATTTACAATTAATACTGAACAAACAATAACTCAAACTATGAATTATGACAGAGCTGCAGCATCTGAAACCGACCACGGTGAACATTTGACACATAATCAGATCCACAGTGCTTCAGTTTCACACTCACAGTTTGTCATGTCTTTTATATATTGATTATCTCTCTCAACTCACCATATATTTTTTATTAGTGCCTTTTTTAAAATAAATTACTAGAAATTTCAGGCAACCCCATTTGAATTCCAGGCAACCCCAAGGTTGAAAAACACTGGATTAGACCAATTCCTGACATGCTAGAGAAATTCTTACTTCAGATTTAGAACCAGGCTAATTTAGCAAAGATCTCATGTTTTTCCTCCAGTAGCAGATGAGTAGATTTATTTTTCTTGTTTCGTTCGCTGTAATTTTCCTTCCAGAGAGTTGTAATACCAGTATAATCCTAATGCACCCAAACTTAACTCTTTATCAGGCAAGTGACTATTTTTGGTAATTTCTGCAAACATTAAATATGGGGTCATTCTTCAGTGAGATCAAGAAATGTGTTAGTTTTTATGACACTATACAGTGATTCAGAGAGCTGTAAATAGTGAATATGAGTATTTTTTGTCAGTGTATGACCTTATAACAGTTGTTTTATTGCATGTTTTTGCTTTTTATCAAGTGTTTGCTCAGACAATTTAAAGGCAAGAGGAAGTAGATGCAGATGTCCAATAACACACTAAAGTTGAAATTTTGAAATTCAGAGTATTTCAGTGAGTGTCCTTTAAAGGGTTAAAAAATGCACATTAGTTTGGATCAGTGTTTTAATATTTAATATCAGTCATTGTTTTAGTACCAGACTTCTTATCATTTCTTGAAGGTCTCATCTACATCTCAACCACATTTTTACTCGGTCGTGTCTTTGACAGCGAAGACTCTATTTTATCTCAAGACCACTCCATCCCACAGCTGGAGGCTGTTAAAACGTCTGCGTATTGTCTGATTAATTTTTTTTTGTAATGTCAGAGCTCAAAAGAAATCTCTGGCTTACACACTATAAAGTACACGCATACCCTTTTAGAAGGTTAATCATCTTAAAAATCATAGTGTCACGGTAAGAAAATGGACTGATTCGGTCATATCACATCATGTTTGGTCTTGTTTTAATCTCCACATATTCTGATCTCAGTCATGACTTTGGCTCAGGTGGTTTTAACTCTGACACTAGTCTGGATCCAAAGAAAAGATTTAAGAATTAACGTTAAAGATGATGCAATTTAAATTCTCATTCAAAACAATAGTAAAAAGTGTTTATTTATGCTCAGTACAGATTTACACCTCATGTTATTACCAGGATAAATCCACCTCAAATCACTGGATTTCAGAAAACATTCCTGACTGATCATCTTTAATTCACTCCATACTTATACCCAAAATTCTATTAGTCCTACTAAGTACCATATCAAATTTCAGCCCTATAGCTTCATTGTTCATTGTTTTTTTTCTTTTTTATTCTGAGGACTTTAAAATTGGTGAGAATATTAAAAACGAGTGGTACAGAAAAAAGTACATAGTTCAAGATGGATGCATGGAATTTTAAGGAGTAGTTTTAAGGTACATATTTTAATACTGACACGCTCTTTCCAGTGATATAATTGAGTTTACAGTGGAGTTTGTCATTTAGGAGCAGTGTGGATGGGAAATATAGGTATGAAATGATTCCATTCCATTGTCATTTTTTCCATCTGTAATCATGCAAGGTTCCCACAGGGTCTTAAAAAGTCTTAAAAGTCTTGAATTTACAGATCTGCCTTTAATACCTTAAAAAAGTCTTTAAAAGGTACTGAATTTGATATGGTAGGTCTGAAGTTATATTGCTGTAAACTTGTTCGCTATGTTATATTTAAATGTGTCTGGAAATGTCCAAAGAAAGTAACATTAGTCGACTCAGTTCCACCTGTTCCAACCCGACAATTTATATTGAAATTAGGAACCAATTATCGTGAACTTTGCAGCCCCCTGTGAGAAATGATTTGGTACGGTGGGAATCAAGGCGTTGGAGTAAATAAATACATTTTCCCAAATTGTAGGAGTCACACATTTTTACCCGTATGACCGTGAAATAGGCTGTGAAATGGGCATTAAATTCTGAACTAAGTAGTCTTAAAAAGGTCGTAAAGTGCTTAAAAAAGCCTTCAATTTAATTTGTAGAAAGCTGTAGGAACCCTGATCACATCATATTTCAAAAACTACTATTTTAGAGAATTACTTTGTCACCATAATAGTAAAACAACATTAGAATTAAACAGTAAAATGTTACTGATCTGAAGTTCCAGCTGGGAGATACAACAAGCCAAATTTGCCTTGTTTATTGCTCTGTTGCTGTTTTCAGAAAGTTGTAGTTTGGAAAATATGCAACCACGGCTCTTCTATCGCAGGATCTTATACCTCAGAACAACTCCTGAAAATGTCATGCATCTATCATGAATAGTTATTTATAGAATTCACCATCTTTTATTCTGTACCGCTCAATTTCAAAGCCTCAACATCTCAAAAACTAATGAATATATAAGGCTGACATTTTTTGTGTTGTTTTTTGTCGAGGTATAATAACGTTATTTTCTGAAAGAAGGAAACAAATCAGAGATGAGCAGTCGGAACATCTCAGATTAGTTCACATAAACTGATCCACCATTCACAAAAAGGAATGATTTGGCTACATTTGAACATCTTTCAAAACGATACCTGATCATTCTTAGGTGTTTTATTGCAGAAATGATACAAATTGTGAGTTTAAGTCTGCTTTTGTAACATGTAGAATCACTTGGTAAGTGCTGTCTTTGCTCTATTGTGTATTTTATCTACAGTACAGGGGCACATGATTGCTTTATTGTCTGCAACTGACAAAACAATGAATTCCATTTCACTGTATGTCCTTGACAAGATGGAAAGGATAAGATACTAGATAAGAATTTAAGCCCAGTGTGACTTCATGACTTACTGATTTCGACAAACCCGTCTTACTATTGTCAACGCAGAGCAAATATTACCGGTTCTCGCTAATGTCAAGCATGAAAATAGTCAGAACCTGTAATAAATGTAATGAAATAAGCACATATTTCTTTGATTTCAGTTATTTTATTTAACTCAGATGTCATTTTCTACAGTGAACATAGATTCCACTAAATGCACTCAGTACTACTTGGCTACAATATGCTGAAAATCAAAACAACATAATTTATTTTAGCCATCTGCTCAGCCTTAAAGTTTAATTGGCTAAATTGATTGTGGGCTCACTGCTGAAAATGATCTTTAGTGACTGTAGAGTGCAGCCAGAGACAGATGCTGGGACTTTTTATCCTCAAGATACAAATCACTAAAAACCTGAGGCATATATGCAGTCATAATCATTAGAATGCTGCTTAGAGCATTTTTAAGAAAGAAAATAACTCCCCTGGTGCAGTTTTTCAGCTGTAGACATTTGTACTTGTTAGCAGGTCCCGTGTTATTGCGAAGATAATTAACAACACTTGTGAACATGTCTTTGGCAAAATGATCAAATAATCTCTCTTTAATGACCTTGCAGCATTTGTATACAACACATAGATGCTCCGAGGGTAAACATGAAAGTGTGTAGTAGTGTGGATTTTGTTTAGTTTTTCACATTGAAATGCTGAGCGGATAACCCCAGACTCAGAGTGTAAAAAATGTACATAAAATGAGATCTAACACTGTACTCCACTCTGCTGCTGCTCCTCCCAGGTCAGTACTTTGCCAGTATAATGATCATCGTTGGGATGTCGGTCATCGCCACAGTGATTGTTCTGCAGTATCATCATCACGATCCGAACGGAGGGAACATGCCCAAATGGGTGAGCCTAGACCTCAAATCCATCACTATTTCCATACTGTACATTACACACCAGGTTGTTAAATCTCACTACTAGCTGTTCTCCTCCTCATGGATCACAAAGTGCTTTCAATATTCTGTTATTTCAGCATTAGTATCACTTTTCTACTGTGTAATTTTCACTTCATCCATCTGTCACTGCTACCTGTCAGCTTCCTTTCCTCTTTTCATTCTCTGACTTCCTTGGCTGTGACTCATCCGGCAGCGTCAGTCTGCCTGAGCGTACTCATCAAATGCCTCGCCACAGATTCCAACAGGGGTGCATTTCAAAGCTCTCTGCATGTGTGGGCGGATTCAACTTAACTCGTTCCCTTTTCTTAAAATATGCATTAGGTCTTTTTTACAAAAGTTTGTCTTCAAAGTGAGATATCAAACATTTAAAAGTAGGAAAATGTCTGAAAAAAAGCTGCAGGATTAAAAATTAAGCAACCATTTTGTTATTTTTATGATACAGTCTGATCAATAAATATAGTGGTGGGAAAGATTTTTGATGCCCCATGCATTTGTGATGCACTTAGAATCACAGCGTTCCTACGTAAGTATGGAAAAAGATGGAATTTGATTGAATAAATTTCCAGATCTGGAAAAGTATGGAGAATGGAAATATTCATGTTTCCTAAACTGTTACCACTGTTCCATTTTCTAAAACATAAAATTCTGAATATCCAAAAAAAGAAATGGATCAATCTGTTTTTTAAGGCGGCGCTAAAATTTGTTTTTGTGAGAGCACATACAGTAGACTACGCGTCCCAGAATTTGGGCAGATTGACAAGTTGAATGCCCCGCCTTCTGCTCTTATCCTCCTTCAACCAATTTTAAGGCCCGCCCAGGTGTTGTCAAGTTTCACTGCTGCTTTGACGGACAGGTGACGTCCACACACTGTTGGTGAGTGACCTATTCAGCACGCCTTATGATCTTTGGCAGAACTCAGAAAGGGTAGATGTCAATTCTCTAATGACTGGTTCATGAATCCCAAATATAAAGACTGGTTGGAATTTTTTTTACCAAGACATCTGGAAATTAAAGTCTGGAAATTGTATTGAATTTTGAAATTTCAGATGTGTAGAAACCCTGGAATCACCCTTAAATCCTGTTAAGCATTGGGCCGTGTGTTTCCATTTCAATGTAGCACAAAACAATGAATTATCACATTATATTAAAGTAAGTTATGATCAGAAAATAGCAAAGGTAAGGCAACATTTGTAACCATAATGTGACCTTTATTTTAGTTTGTCCCATACGTTTTAGGTAGATAAATAATATTCGTACTATTGAAACTACTTACTGTGCAAAGTCTGTCACATTGGTCTTTTGTTTTATGAAATTATTCTTGACATACGCTGGTCTCAGACTTTTATCTTGTTTTAGATATTTGCTCATTTAAGTGCTTGCTGATTGGATTTTGTTCATTTGTCCAACAGTTGGTTTCGTTGAGCTGTTAGTTGATGTTCCTCTGGTTACACGGACGTATAGAATGTATATATTGCTACAAGAATCACGTAGCGTAGTGGTTGCCTTCAAGATCAGGGACAACTAGGCTCAATAAGCTACGTCATTGAACTTTGCTAAGTATCGTTCCATTCTCCAAACCCACATGCTCCCTTCTGCATGATTACTGTTCTATCAAGGTCAAAACTGGATGTTTGCACTTTTAAGGTAATGAAACATTCAGGGCATGACATGTTGAAACTGTCAAGAATTTAATATTGTTATTTTTTTCTTGTTAACAATAGACAATTTATTTGTGTATGTGTGTCTGATACAGCCACGCCTTTTGAAACATAACATAGATTTTTCTGCACATATTTCATAATTGTATTTGAGATTGTGTAAAATTTCAAGGGTGTCCAAAACCTTTTTTCCCACTACTGTATCATAGAGGAAGAAAAAATGATGTATATATGATGCTTGAGGATGTACTTACGGTTGATTTATGATTTGACTGCAGAGCAAAATTGACTGGTCACATTTATCAATATATGCACAACTAGTTTGTTTGCATGAGAGAGTGCAGATGCTTCATATATTGACACATTGCAAGGACGTTCTGTTGATGAATGGCCTTTCCAGACAGTCCGATCGCCAATTAACAAGCTAATTGATGAGGTTCAGAGCAGGGCATCGAACCAGCACAGTTCATAATTGCAACCTGGACAAAAAAACAACAGAAACACTGGCTGGTATCTGGCCAGTAAACACACCGAGAGGAGACTAATAGAGCAGTCATCTGGACATTAGCTTCTCATTAGATGCCAGACACCCATCTGGATGCTGCCGGGCCACTTTGCCCTTTCAGGAGTCATGTCGTTTGTTTCCAAGGGAGTTTTGCGTTCATGTTGTGGAGGAGAAGAGAGCAGCGGAGAAGCAGAGAGGACACTGGGGTGGAAATCAATCAGGGTCTAATCTTCTCTTTAGCTAAATGCTGTAGTTTTCTGGAACATTAATACAAGCCCATTAACAATCAGGAAACTGCAATCTGATAGTTAGTCTTAAAAATCTCACTCTTTCAATCGACAGAGGCTTTTGTGTGTTTGCCCTCTGCTCCCACTCCAGTTGAGAAGCCTTGTTAGCCTCCGGCGCTTTATCTGGGCGTCCCTGGTGACGATCTCATAGTTCTTACTTATACAAGAGCAGGAGCATTTTTGAACCAGAACTCAAGGCTAGAAACGGCGACGCTGTCAATCGGAAACAAATGAGACTATTAGCTCTGCTCAGTTATGTGAAGGTCAAGATATGTGGGTGGTTTTTGGTTCTTTAAATATTTCTTCATTTAACTTTGATTCCTTTTGTGCTTTTATGTTCTACCTGGTTCTCTTGCTCTGCCTCCCATCATTGATCTTTTTCATCTTTTTATTCCTCTCTAGTGGTGAAATCTAACTTTAAAACTTATACTCAACTTTTGCATGTGCTGCTACTTGAGCATTTCCATTTTATGCAGCTCAATACATCTACTCCATCATGTCTTCGAGGCAAATCGGATTCTGTTCATTCCAATGCACTTGTCTGACAGCTTTGGTTACTTTGAGATTACAGTTTATCATCCTATCCAGTTAAACCACTTATGCCTAGATGTATTGAACGTCTGAATAAAACAGGGATAAAGGGTTCTTCTTATATGGATTGAGAAAATTATCCCTTGTGTTAGGTTAAATAATCTCTTTAAAACCCAGATGAATTCACTGGAAAATACATTTTTCTCTTCTCACAGATCCTATATAATATGATTAATCACTGTAAACTATTAACAGATAAGGTAGTTCAAATGAGCTCAACCTTAAACATCCACAGCAGTAAAACATCCACATTAATGCAGCTGTAAAATGAATCAAAACATCATATACAGTAATAAAACCCTGACAGGGACCATTTTACCGGACACTGACTAATTATACTTTTCATGCTTTTGCTACAGTTTGACATATTTTACTACTTTTGCGTATGTCGTTGCAGCACTTTTACAGATTTGAGCTAAAAAAATATATCCGAATAATATTGAGTGAAGAATAAACAGTACTGATAAAAATAAATAGCTTTAATTATTAAAGAAGGGATAATGTAGGCCAGTCATTTTTGCAAAATTAATCCTGACAGAGATGATTTCAATCAGCCTGAAGGGGTTTATTATATAATGATGAACAGTTCGCTGTACATTATCCTGCTTTATTGGACTGCTACTTACTAAAAAAATCAATAATGTGGCAAAAACATTGATTTTAATGTGATTTTATTGATTTAAAATGTCCTCTGGTGTCTATGGGTAGAGCTGTGACCATAGTCATAGAAATAAGGGAATACTGTATGGAAAACTGTCATTCACAGGTGTAACAAGCTTTAACCCTTTCATGCATAGCGATCGCTACGGTGGACAGCTATTCTACAGCTGTTCTCTTGTATATTCAACGGTTTTGTTTTATTTGCATATCAGCCAACACAGTGGATGCTTATGCACCATCTAAAACCCTGCAATCAACACAATTACTGTAACTTTGCTGTTGTTGACAAACCTGATCTGCAGTAACATATTTGAGTGTAAATCAATTGTAAGTGTTTTTAGACTGTAATTAAGAGTTTTCTAAAAGAAAAAGCATTTTTTGTGCATATTATTTCCATGAAGTGTAATAACTAGTATTAGAGTATGTTAAAATGTGAAAAAACATCAGATTAGATGCATTCAAAAGGTTTTCACACAGTATGTCACTTTCTGTTATTGTGTTTTGAATCCTTTTTTTTTTTGCTTCAAAAATTAAACGCATGGTGTTCAGCTGAGTGGACATTTTTGTAACTGCATAAAAAATAAGCTAATTTAGGTTTTTTGTTTTGTTTTGTTTTTCATGCGTAAAGAGGAGTAAAAACACTCAGAAAAGAAAATCTATAGTAAGGTTCATGCATCAAAGGGTTAATAAATCTCTTATACACTGTTGAAATTAAAATATTTTACTTTTTCTCATTAAATGACTGTGACACTGTGACATATTCATTCCTGGTATAGTATATAATCTTGCACCTGGTCAAAAAGTGTGAATAAAAAGGAATAAAACTAATTTATTCCGGCTGTATGAGCAGCGGTTTGTACCTCACGTGTCGTTCTGAGTCCATGTGTTTGTGTTTCTTTCAGGTGCAGCTCGTCTTGCTGCAGTGGGTGGCGTGGTTTCTGCGGATGAAGCGTCCCGGAGAAAACGACGACCCCGAGCGGCCCCCGTGCGCCCCTCACCTGAGGCGCTGCTCCTCTGGCTCCCAGAGCGGCAGCATCCCCAACCCTCCAGACCCCACCCTCCACCCCCTGCACCCACAGAACCTGGCTCCTCTGCAAACCGGGCCCCTCCACGCCGGACACCCGCACCTCCACGCACAAACTAGCGCCAACAACAACGGGAACCTTCTATATATGGGCTTCCAGAGCATGGACGACCCTTCTTTGCTATCAGAGTCCGTCCAGAGGAGTAATAATATCACAACAGGACCTCCGCGGGTGGCAGGAAGTCCACCTCCACACCTGCCATCTCAGTTCTGCAGCTCCCCGCCACCTCCGACCCCCAATATAGACACTGTAGGCTGCCCGAGCACTGTCTCCAGCGGAGGGGGCTTTGGAAGTGGACCTGGAGGGATCGGAGGGTGCTCATCTGGAGGAGACCCCCAGCTGCAGGCTATCCTGGAAGAAGTGCGTTACATGGCAGACCGTTTCCGGGAGCAGGACGAGTCAGAAAACGTGGCCGACCAGTGGAAATTTGCAGGAGCTGTAATTGACCGTTTGTGTCTGGTGGCGTTTAGCGTCTTCAACATCATATGCACCATTTCTATCCTAATGTCTGCTCCTAACTTTGTGGAGGCTATTTCCAAGGACTTCGTTTGAAAGCTACGAGGGGAAAAAAAAAAAAAGAGGAGAGGAAGCGTGAAGGAAAGCATGAGGGGAATTACACATGGGATGAAGGATGAAGTGGGCCCGGATCCAAGGAAACACAATTTCCTGCGGACTGTAAGCCCTCTGATTTGAGATTGCAAGGAACTGGGAAAAAAACAAATGGTTTTCTTTGCAATACATCGTGTTTTGTAAGTGAAATATTAGTAGAAAACAGATGAGAGAGGGGATCGAGAGCGACATGAAATGAGATTAGGCTCAGCAGGGTGCTTTATCAGATTATTGTCAAGGTGAATTTGTGGTTAACTCAAAGACCTTCCCCAAAGATTAAAGCCGAGATTAGTGAGTAGGGGGTCAAAGAAAGAGAAGATACCGGTCCAGTGCAACCTCAGATAATAAAGCTCTTAAAGCAAGAGAGAGATTGAGAGAGTAAAAGGGGGAAAGGAGACGGCAGAGAGGTAGGAGCAGATAAATAAGACAGACATGCTGCTGTTTTATTTTCTAGAGGAGGAAAGGCAGCCCTTCACTCCCACGTGTTGAGAAAAGACTGCATCGTTTACACTGAGGGGTGGAGAGAGGAGGAAGACTTTTACAAGGACAGACAACAAAGAGCTGTCGTAAATGAGCGAGACTTCATCCCGTGTGACAGTAGCGGAGTTTGGCGGAGTAACTTTAACGGATACCGGGTTTACAAAGTGGACCGTAGATCAAGAAAACCGCAGCAGAGAGGAACAGAAGAGGATCTCATCTATTATTCAATCACGTCCATCTAATGACCGTTAAATTGAAAGAACTCGGATAATCTTTAAGACTAATAAGCTTTTAAAAGATGAAGTCTCCACCGTACTCGCAAACTACTTAAATTTCCAAGGCCTTATCTCTGAGACGATTGCCAATCCGCCACAATCAGCAGAGATCAAAAAGCCCCTTCGGAGTGGGCACAGTGTGTGGTGCTTATCACGGCCCGGGAACTGAATTAACCGGTCATCAACAGCGTAATGGCCAGTAGCAGTGGAGGTCCGACCCAGTAATAATGAAAGAGATACCTGACTGTATCTGGCATGTCCTAATAGGCCGACAGATCACATCGGATTTCATATTTCACAACTCGTTTCACCACTCAGATGGCGGGGTCAGCTGTTGGAAGGAACACGAGAGGTGCAGAGAGGGGGAAAGATCAATTAAAACTCCTTAGATTTATATAGAGAATCAAAATTAGATCAAATTTATATCAGCTCCCCTCAGGAGTTTGCAGCTTCATGAATAATTTCACATCTATCTATAAAGAGAGATGAGATTTTAATGGGATTCCAGCTGATAAAATGATGGCGTCCAGAGATCATATATGGCACAGAGCAACTATTTATTAGCTCCTAATAATACTTTAATTAAGGCTTAAATTAGTTTGGCTTTTTACTCCACAACAGTGTGAATGACTTTTTTGTGTCTCTTCTTGCAGTTTCAGTTTAAGCTCAATTAAAGCTACAATTTGTAAACATGGTAGGAAACATATTTAGAAACCTAAACTCTACAATCCAAGCTCTTTTAATCCTGAGTGGGTCGTAATTCACCTTAAAAAATGATACCTTCACGGGCTTTGCTGCTTGCCTGGGATCATTATAACAGCTTGCAGACTAATTTTGATAGAACCACCCAGTAGTAGAAGAATGGTCGAGGTCACCCTCAAGTATTCCTATAAAAAAAATAAGAGGTGTTCTTACATCAAGAAAGAAAGAAAGAAAGAAGGGCCAGATATTGTCTGTAGATTTAATCGATTATGACACTGATTCAAGCCAAATGTGATAAAACAGAAATACAGTTCAACACCAAATGTTCGTCAGATCATCTTCACATGTGTAAGATTTCATAGTAAAAACATTAAAACGATGATCAACTACCCACATGGTCAAATTAGGTTATAAATGAGACAATCTTGCACATTTAAGAAGTTATTTTGACGCTCATATGACAGTAGTAAATGCAGTTACAGCATAAACATGGTCTAAATGGTATGAAAATGTGACTGGTTTATCAAGCTGCTGTTTGAGGGAGAAAATCAACAGAAGTTTAGTTTATTTAGTGATTTGTGCCATTTGAGGAGTGTCCTAAAGTTCTAAAGTCAGACCTGATCTGATTTCATATTTAATAATAATGATAATTATAGCTATAAAGTTCCAGATATGTGAGAGTGCTGATAGTCTTTTCACCATAACTCTGAAAGGGTGACATTAAATTCTTTTTTTCAAAAATTTGGTGATTTCAGTCATTTATGTTCCCTCCCGAGTGTCTAAACTCCCCTCTCCTGCTCCTCTACAGTGACAACACCAGTTACAGTCAGATATAAATGAGTCCAAACAACACAAACTCGATGTAAACACACAATCAACAGGATGTTGACGCTTACCTGTGTCACTAAAAACATTTTTCTGAATGCACATATTGTACTTTTAACCCTTTTATAGGTCACTCATAGAAATACTCTGAAATCCAAAATTCCAGCCTTAGTGAGTTATTTGAGGACGTAACAAGACTTTACAACAAATGTTTTTATTGTCATGTAGAAAATCAACGTCAAACAAAGTTATTGTATTTGGTTCCTTGTATTTAAGCTCATGTATTTTGAATATTGCATTAAAATCAACAACAAAAGAATTATATATGAAAGTCAAACCTTCGAAAAGGAACGGGATGAAGTCCAACTTCTAATCTCCTGCTCCCCTTTGGTATTTTAGAACATTAGACC
>JAPTYQ010000003.1:35038064-35053723 GCA_029814465.1 Ostorhinchus cyanosoma
ATAACCCTAACCCTAACCCTAACCCTAACCCTAGCTATAACCCTAACCCTAACCCTAGCCATAACCCTAACCCTAGACCTAACCCTAACCCTATCCGTAACCCTAACCCTATCCCGTAACCCAAACCCTAACCCTAGCCATAACCCTAGCCGTAACCCTAACCCTAGCCATAACCCTAACCCCAGCTGTAACCCTAACCCTAGCCGTAACCCTAACCCTAGCCTTAACCCTAACCCTAACCCGTAACCCAAACCAATACCCTAGCCCTGGCCGTAACCCTAATCCTAGCTGTAACCCTAACCTTAACCCTAGCCGTAACCCAACCCTAACCCTAGCCATAACCCTAACCCTAGCCTTAGCCCTAACCCTAGCTGACATTCTTTGACGCTGCGTTCTCATTGGCTGACATTCTTTGACGCTGCGTTCTCATTGGCTGACATTCTGTGATGTTGTGCTCTTATTGGCTGACATTCTGTGATGCCACTGTCTCCTTGGCTGATGTTCACTGATGCTGCGCTCTCATTGGCTGACATTCGTGACGCTGCGCTGTCATTGGCTGACATCCTGTGATGCTGCTCTTTCATTGGTTGACATTCTGTGATGCTCCGTTCTCATTGGCTGACTTTCTGTGACATTGTCCTCTCAGTGGCTGGCGTTCTGTGACGCTGCGCTCTCATTGGCTGAAGTTCTGGGTAGCTGCTCTCTCATTGGCCAATGTTCTTATACACTGTGCTCTCACTGCCTGACATTCTGTGATGCTGCTCTTTCATTGGTTGACGTTCTGTGATGTTGCACTCTTATTGGCTGACGTTCTGTGATGCTTCTCTCTCATTGGCTGATGGTCTGTGACTGTGCTCTTTCATTGGCTGACATTCTGTGATGCTGCGCTCTTATTGGTTGACATTCTGTGATGATACTGTCTTATTGGCTGATGTCCTGTGATGCTGCGCTCTCATTGGCTGACATTTGTGACGTTGCTGTGTCATTGGCTGGCGTTCTGTGATGCTGCTGTCTCATTGGCTGACATTCTGTGATGCTGCTCTTTCATTGGCTGACATTCTGTGATGCTGCATTCTGATTGGCTGACATTCTGTGATGTTGCTCTTTCATAGGCTGACATTCTGCGACACTGCGTTCTCATTGGCTGATGTTCTGTGATGCTGCTTTCTCTCATTGGCTGACATTCTTTGACGCTGCGCTCTCATTGGCTGACGTTCTGGGTAGCTGCTCTCTCACTGGCCAATGGTCTGACATTGTGCTCTCATTGGTTGACATTTTATGACATTGCGCTCTCATTGGCTGACATTCTAGGTAGCTGTGCTCTCATTGGCTGACATTCTAGGTAGCTGTGCTCTCATTGGCTGACATTCTGGGTAGCTGTGCTCTCATTTGCTGACATTCTGTGACGCTGCACTTTCATTGGCCGACGTGTGATGTGATATGGTTACCACACAACACATATATAATATTTGGACTCATTTCTGAGTGTTAAAGCCACTATTTCAATGACTGTCATTACTGTATAGTGATTTAACCTCAAAGGCTTAGATTTACTTTGGCAAACCTTTGACAACCACTACAACACTTTACATCCTCTAATGCCAATATTTAAATTACTGCACAAAAACAAACCCTCACGTTAACAGTGTGTCTACACGTGTTGCCAACTTGTCTGGGCTCGGAGGCGTCTGAAATGCACCACAATACACCTTCCACTGTCATCACTATTCAGAATTTGGACTTCATTACTGGTCCTAAATTGCCCCTTTCTCTACTTTTCTTATTTATTCACACATTATTTTCTGAATGTGTTGCACACCTAAATGTCAGGAACGGGTATGTGTTTACAAGTAAAATGAAGCTGAACAGGTAAATCATTAAATACAGCTCTGGAAATGATTATTTAATCACCTGGGATATTCTGTAGAAATGCAATAAGACCACTCTTCTGTATGACCTTTTGATAATCTATTCTTGGAATATTAATAGTTTCTCCAGTGTTTGTCAGAGGTTTAAAAGCAGTCTGTGTTTTCTACATGCAGCAATCTAGGTATTTTAACACTATGGAGTTTTATATTAATGGAATGAATTTTAGACAATAAGAATGGACATCGAATGAAATATGTCACTACAGTGGCTAGATAGTGTCTAAACCTTTTCAAAATTCATAGTTTTCTGTATGAATCGGTCATAAAATATGATCTGATCTACTTGTAAATCACAAGCACAGATGCAACTAATACTAATTTAAAGTAATACCTCACGTACAGTTTTAATATTTCATATATTTATTGAACGCAGTTGTTAAACATTCCTAATGCTGCTGGAAAAAGTAAGTGAACCTTGGGCTAATGACTCCAAAAAGAGATGATTGGAGTCGGGAATTGGAAAAAACCTGAAGCAAATTTGAATGAAATGAATGAGATTGGGGAAGAAAAGATCCCTAGAGTAAAAGCTAAAGGCTAAAGAGACTCATCAGACCAGGTTTAATGCATCTATAGAATGTAAAAGATTGGGTGAATATGCCACGGTCATTCCATATTTCTACACCAATCCGAGCTCTGTAAGAGTTATTTAGAGAGTGAACAGTCGGCTGCAGTGTTTTCTATCAGTGTTATCTGCCCTGGGATGAACTAGACCACAAAGTCAGACAGAAATATCCAACTCCTGAGAACACCTTTGGCAAGTTTTACAAGAGGTACAGTGAAATATTTCAGCTGAATGTTTGAGAAGTAAAGGTCCGGATGCCAGTTAGTGTGTGCAAAAGCAGCTCAAGAAGGATTTTTTTTGATCAAACTAAAGTTGGACTGTTTTTTAAAGATAATAACTCTACATCGATATATTTACTCTTTCCCAATTGTTGCATGTAAATAAAGGAGTATAGATGTGTCTCTCTTCCAGACTTTTCACAGGCACTATAGGTTGATTTTCACCATCAGATGATATTAACCTATTGAAAAAAAAAGTTTTCTTCCAGATTTTTGACTCCTTTGCACACAAGAAAACCCAGATGTCACTTTTTTTTTTTTTTTTTTTTTTTACAATTTTCCGACTCAGTTCCAGTGGTTTATTTAATTATTTCCGAAGCTTTATGTTGCCTTTTTACTGGAGGAAGCTGCCTCAAAATGTAGATAAAACTCCAAACCTGCTGTGAGATCGTCCTCATCCTCTCGACTCAGTTCATTCTGGGCTGAACTTTTAACTTTAAGCCACTCGATTTTAACCTCATTTCCATAAACGCCTCCCACGCATTCAACCCCAGACAAAGCCTTTAAAGCAAACCTTGAGAGTGAATGAGTGCAAAAATGAGGTACTTAGTAGAAAAACCTTATTAATTAATTCACTTGTTCAGTGTGCTTGTAAATGTTCCAATGCAAAACTCCTGTCAGTGACGGCTTATTTAGAGTTCTTGTCACCCTCCCTCTAGAGCAAGAGGGTTAAATTCATTTTAGTTCAAGGGCCACATTCAGTCTAATATGACCTGAAGTGGGCCGGACCTGTAAAATAATAACAGCAGAAAAAAGTAAAATTATATTATAATAATGTTTACATCTACAAAGTTTCATTTAAAATGTGAATAACATGAACCACCTGAAATGTCTTAAGAAAAATAAGTGCAATTTGAACAATATTCTGCCTCTGTTTATCATTTGTACATGAAAATTACAACTTATTGATCACAGTGGGTCTACAAATACACAAAACATTTAGTAACAGGCAGAATATTGATCAAATAGCACTTGCTTCTCTTAAGACATTTCAGGTTCATGTTTGTTCAGATTCACATTTTTTGTGAAAGAATAGTTTCTAAATGTAAACATTTTCATGTAATTTAAATTTTTTACACTAAAACAAAGAAAAAAAATTGGAATTGTCATTATTTATAGGTTATGTTAGTATTTTACTGGTCTGTATGTGGAACTTGAAATAAAGTGATTTTGACATCCTTGATTGTTAATATCTTTAGTGTAGTTTTTGCATTTCACAAATTGATCCCACGGGCCAGATTGGATCCTTTGGTGGGCCGGTTTTGGCCGGTGGGCCGTACGTTTGGCACCTGTGCTCTGGATTTCATCGGTCCCTGATGAACAGCATTGCTGCTTTAGTACTTTATGTCTTTACTATCAGCAGTCCTGACATTGTCCAAGTCCCACTGGATCCGACAGAATCCATAAACTGATAAACATTACCTGCATCTTATTATTTAACAACCCTGGTGTAGTTTACAGCGAGCGTAAAGAAAACAAGATCACAGTTCATTTCACATCTCATAAAGAAAACGAAAACGCAGAAAAACAACAGCGGCAACAGCATTTTTCCCAATATATAACTTTATTTAAAATATTGTTACAATTTATTACTCTACACAACATTTCAAACCTTTTTTTCCTTTTTCTTATATTGGTTAGTAAACCTTCATTGTTTTCTTTTTTTTATTTTTAGATATAAAACTCTCCGTTTTGTAGCCTAGTTCTGCATCAGTTGTTAAGTGATGTCTTTAGTAAATGTGACGCTGCTTCTCTTCTAAACTGTTTGCTTCATTGTGGAGCTAGCTAATCCTCCAAACAACCATCCCTAATGCATAAAATTAATGATCAACAGTGGCTCTAGCATCTTACACTATCATTTCCCCAATCTTTATAATTTCTGCTTAAATAAATAAAAGTTTTGAGTTGGAGAAACAAGAGTGCATTTTGTCCAAAGGATATTCTTTTCTTCTTAAAACAACTATATACAGGTTATGCTGAAGACTGACAACAAAGGTTTAGGTTTTTAATTAATGTCATTGCCTACTTTTCATGGAAAACTCCTGTGTTTTTAAAGCAATGAACAGAAATTACACAAAGGCTAACACTTTTTTTAACAGCACTTACATCCACCCGTCATGTTAGTCAAAGGTAGGACCATGTCTGTCGAAACGTGGGTTTAGCATTGTGCCCCCAAAGCCAGATGCGCCGTCTGGAGGTCAACGAACATTACGTCTACACAAAAGCGCTGCTGCGGAAGCGGACACAGTGGGTCTGACTGAAGCAACAATGTCTTAGAAAAGATAAACGCTGCCTCAAACACTGGAGCCAGAGCCTAGTGAAATGCTGTCGAATGTAGCACAAACGATAACCGCCACTGAACGCTGGACCGACACGTGAGGCTCAGAAAGCTGGTGCGTTACCATAGCAACAGCATCATTTAGGTGGCCGCATCAGTGACGGCTAGGATCACAAACTTTTTGAGCCTCGCATGTCATCCACAAATGAATCCGTCCTGTATCTGTTCTGCTGCCGCCGTGTTTATTGTACCTTCCAATGCGCTTCAGTGTCAAAGTCAATCATATATATATATATATATATATATATTTAGTAGAGAATCATTCACTTACAAGCTGTCCAGCATCTCGAATACAAACACAGGTGCCCCACAGCACTGCGAACACTGACGAATGAAAAAACCCCAAAAACATATCAAACACGGACCAACCATACAAAGACGTGCTTCTTAACATTCCTGTTATCGCTCTGCTTTCACCTAAACACTGTTACTATGACATTTACCTCACCGATGGCTGAAAACGGACAACATGTGACGGTACGCACACCTGCCTGTGACTGACTGCGCATAAGATGGCACTTAGCTAAGACGAGACAAACCAAAACACCCCAAAAAAAAAAAAAAATTAAGAAAAATAAAACCCCAAAACAAATGAAAACAGCAGCTTTCTAAAAAAGCGTATTCACAGCAGCACAAGCCACGGGGACAGAGAACAAACATCAAACAGTAAAAACACTGCTTAGAATACATTATTGGGAGGAGGGAGTCAGTTGGCTGACAGGAATAAAACAGAGGCTGCACTGAGTGTGTTGCGCCAACGTGGTGCTGCCACGGCAACCACATCCCCTGTGATGGTGGGAGACCAACCTGGAGAGTAAGAGCAGAGGACAGACAGGCCGACACACACCTCTATCCATCTGCCCTACCTTTTACAAAGAAAAAACACAACACGTCATGCTTGAGCACCTCCAATTCTTCTGTCATCCATCTCTAAACTGGCTGTCACTTTGGCTGTCAAATGCAGCAATCTTAACTGCACACCGCACGGATGTTTGTGGAAATGCAAAAAAAAAAAAAAAAATTGTAAAAACCCTTGTGCAGAAACACACAAATTCCTATAACCTCATGTGTAACTAAGGCCTGTCCTCAGAGCCAACAAATCAATGAGGAAAAACAACCAAACAAAGAAAAAAAATCAGTGATGCTTCCCTTAATACTTTCGTTAAACCCCAAAAGCTAGTGTAGCGAGGAGACGTGTGTGTGTGTGTGTGTCTGTCTATGTGTGTGTATGTTATGCTAAAAAAAAAGCTGGTGAGACGCTGTGAATGTTAGTCAGACAATAGGAGACGCCTCCCATTTGTCTCCATCTGTCTGGTGTCTTACAGATACAAAACCCCATCTTCATTTGCTGGCTCTAACGCCGACAGCTCATCAGACACGTCCAATCAGAGCCTAAAAGCTTATCAGCAATGTCAATGATAAACACAGAGGACACACACACACACACACACACACACACACACACACACACACACACACACAAACAGCACACGCACATCTACAAGCACGCTCCAAGGTAAGACCGACTGAAAGCAAATTAGAGCTAAATCTAAGCATGAAATAAACATTTTATTGAACCAAAAGCTGAGCTCAGGTGGAAAACAAAAACACCGCGTTTACTAAAGTGAAACTTGGAACCCGTGTTCACTCTGAGTTTCAGTTTTTTGGTTGTTGCCTGAAGGCGAGGGAAGCAGAAGAGTTATGCAGTATGATAAAGACTACTACTAGCCCTTAGTGGGATAACAAAACTATTGCATTCAGGTGAAATTAATACAGTTACAAACTCCAAACAGAGGCTGTTTTTACGTCAGACCCTCCAACTAAACTAGTGCGCTCTACACACTGAAAGACAGATTCAAATGTTTGAACAGATAAAGAAAATCACAAACGCATTATCTTCATCTAATAAAAAATGAAATGCTCCTCAAACGAACAAAAGAAGTCATTGCAAACAGTAAAACTCCTGTATCGTCTGTTGTGTGCTTTACACCCAGACAAATAACTAATACTGAATCCATTTAGGTTCATAAGAGGCAGACGGCTGCCTGCATTGCTATGTATGCTGGTGGCTGTGGTTGCAGTCACTCTACTTCATGCACCATCTCCTCACTGTAACACACACACTCACACACTCGCACAAGCCATCTGTCCTCCTGATGTGGTTAATGGACAAACTGCAGAGGAGTGATACTTTGGTGGGTGAGTTACAGAGCCCGAGGGATCGCTCTTTAAGAAGCTCTGGGAAGATTCAGATTTAGTTTCTGCTCAGAATGTGCCACTACAGCTCGCTTACACTCTGCTGCTCCCTGCTGTCTGCTGGAAAAACTGCACCTTAACTCGTCCTAGTTTGTCACAAAATCTGCAAACACAGATAATTTGCGATCCGTCAGTTTTTTGTCATGCAGAACGAGAGACAATTCCGAAACATTAATGCTTTGTGCCAAAAGAAAAAAACATTTTGTTTAAGAGGTAATGTCTGCTGCAGACAATTAAGAAAGCCTGTGCCTCTCAACCTCCAAGCTCTGCAGAATCACCACAATAAAACACTTGGGAGGGGATAAATATCCATGCTGACATTAATGGCCGACTCCCAACAGATGTCGTTCTGAAGGAGTGTGGGTAAAACCAGCAGAAAATGTGAAAAATTAAGAGCAGCTTGAATGCAGTTAGTTTTCAATATGTTAGACCAAGAAACCAAATGCTCTAGCTCTTATAGTAATCTACATTTTATCAGAATTAAAACAGTTAAACACATTATGAATATGTCTCCTGTATGTCTTCAGTTAGTCGTATTTGTGTTTTCTGACTGAATACCTCTGATTCCACACGTAAAAACATTTTTGCGTCAATGTCCAGCATCAGTGTTAAGCATGACTTTGTTCAATCACTGCCTGTGAAAGAAGTGAACCCCCCCCCCTCCCCGATATTTTTTTTTTTTCCTCGTTTCCCTCCCTCCATATATTCTCCCCATCAGCTCTTCTCAGTTCTGCAGACGAGGGCCAGGCTGAGGGCTTCAGAGCAACTGTCACGATCCCGTCCCAGATGTGGGCTCCCTCATTGGGGTGGGGTATCTTTGAAGAGCTCCCTCTGCACCGTGGTGCTCCGGCCGGTCACACTCTGTCCTATGTTTATCATCAGGTGTTTATGTGTCTGTTCTGTCCTGCCAGTGCCTCACATCACAGGGCAGATGCATGGAGGAAAACAAAAGACACACTATGGAGATCTAGTAAATGACATGTAAGTTGGCTTTTGTTTATTTTCCTTCATTGCTCTTCTTGCGGTGTGTGTATCCCTGGATTTTTTTTGTCAAGTGTGACGGTTCCTATTTCCCAAATTGGTCACTTCCGTTTGTTTCGGGGCGTGGATCACCTCAGTCTGTCACTCAGGTCTGTGTTTGTCGATGGGCGCTCTCTGAAGTGGCTGTGATGATGCAAGTGGACCAATTCTGGATTAGATGAGGACTGATGGTTTTAGGATGTTGCGATCTCTCCCCCTAGGTGGCGCCATCCCTTCTGCTGCGTCTCCAGAGGAGGCAGATACTCTGAAACAGAGAGACGTTCAGGGATCATCCATCAATGATGGGCTTTATCGAATGTCATGTGCCTGAAAACTAATTTTAACACAGATGTTGGTGCCTCACTGTGACATTTCCTCTTTTTTTACACCCCCCCCCTTTTTACTGTGCTTAAAAATCATTGAATCCACTTTTCCATGTCATGTTTCACCCCGTATGTTAATAAGAAAATCGATGTTCTACATTTAGGGGAGAAAAATATGTACAAATCCTGCTTACCATTGTTACTGCAGTTTTTGTTGTCTTTGTCAGACGCTTCTTCCTCAACCTGAAGATATAACAGGAAGTACAAAGGTCAGTGTCCAGTTCACTTCTGTTTGTAATGATGAACCTAAACATCACTTTTAACCAGTGGAAGATCTTTTACATAAAGTACTATCACCACACTCTGAAAATACTTGAATACAGGTAATATTTCCACATTCAGATGTACTCTCAGCAAACTGTACTCAAAGAACATTTGGAATAAAAAGTAGCCCGTTTGTGGGAGTGGCGTTGGACTATTATCTTTACATGAAATGGGCTCATTTTACTGATGTCAGGGCTGAGGAAGTGCATTGAATTCATTTGATTAATTGAGGATTTACTTTTTGAAAATCATGAAAAACATCTAAATCTCAAAATGAAACATTGTTCCTCTGAAGACCTGTTTTTTTTTTGCTCTGTAAAAATCCAAAATGCAACCTATAAATGTGTTTCTCCAGTCAGATATGACAGTTTTACTAAAACAAAGTGTATTTTTGAGTCATTTTATCTTCTGTTCATGTATTCAAGAAATCAATCAAATAAAACTGCAAACTGTCTATAAAATAAAGCTCAGATTGAACTTTTTGTCCATACCACCAAGCTCTAACTGCTGTACTTGTTTAATGTTGAGCTCATTTTACTGCTAAATGTGCAGTTTAATCTAAAGCAGTGTATCATGTTTTTTAAGATCATAAGTGTTGCTACCCATTTCTGTTAAGTCAACTTTTTATAAGCTCAGAAAAACCGGCCTGTTACCAGCAGTTAGTAATATTTCTTTTTCTTATCCCAGAAAACACCACTTATCATCCAAATTTATCACAAACATGTAAAATCAACACATCTGGAGACATGTGGTTTTCACTATAACAGAAGGGGATGATAAACTGTAATGTGAACACATGCAGCAGAATTTAAAAAAGTATGTTTGCCTCTGAAATGTACTGTTAAATAATTGTACAAAGCTGCATAAAATGTAGTACAAATACCTCAAACTGTCAAGTATTGAGTAAAAGTACTTCCACCACTGGTTATAATTAGTTCAGATTTTATAAGTGGAGTCATGCACTTCCAAGAATAAAAGAGGAAAGGAGTGGTCTGTACCTGTTTCCTCCATTTCAGCTCACAAAAGACCCTCTCAAAGCATTCATGCATGTAGTTAAACTGGGAGAAAAAGAAAACAACACTGTTAGCAGATCTTCCAATACAATACAATCACCCTGAAATAACAGCAGCAGGTTATTTTATACATGTTTTATTTGATCTAGCTCTCTAATGGGTGGAAAATGAATCAATGTTGCTTTAATAATTCAGATTATTAATAAAAAATCTACTTCTACAAACATCAATCTGTCCTATCAATTCCCCAAGATCAAACTAACTGAATACATACAGTGAAAGAAAAGAGTTTTTGGACACCCCATGTATTTGTGTTATACTGCATTAAGAATCACTAAGTCATTGTTCCATTTTCCTACTGCACATGCTCTGTTCTATCGGGGTAAAAACCGGACATTTCAGCAAGATCATGAAACATCCAGGACATGGCATGCTGAAACTGTCCATTTAGTTTGTTTTTTCTTGTGAACAATAAAGAAACACAAAAAAGGGCTTACTCTATTAGAATCCAGAGGGATACATTTGATCATATTTGGGACAAATGGATCGAGTTTGTATCCTTTAGCCGCCCAGAATTTGTATCACTCCTCTAAAAATGTTGTCCTGTTAATTAACTCCCTGTATTTATTTTTTTGTTTTCTGTTTTTCTGCATAAACATGTGTATGTTGTATGTGTTTAAAGAACCCAGAGGTATTGTAATGCTATCATTGTTGTTAAGTGAGAAATACCAAAACCGTAAGCACCCAGTTCATATGTTTGTTTGTTTTTCTTTTACATTTTCATATGTATAAAATAAAGGACTCTAATAGATAAAACATCTGTATGAATGGAGATATTTTGTCACCTTTTTCAATAAAAACTAAATGAAAAAGAAAAAGAAACACAAGAAGGGGCTTCTCTGCAAATATACCAAGATAATATTTGAGATTGTGTAAAACTTTAAGGATGTTTGAAACCTTTTTTCCACTATTCCACATCCAATATAAACAGTTAATGATTTACTGGGCAGCCGAGGCGACATGTGCACACTCACATATGGAGTGAAGATCTTCACCCAGCGAGGTTTCTTCTCTCCTCTTGCGTACTCGAAACAAAACGCCATCCCTTCCTCGTCAGTGTCCCAGCGCTGCATCTCCGCCCACTCAAACGCTATCACCTGGTTCTGAGGGGACACGATTGACAGCGTTTAAGCAAAACAACAACCATATCCCGCTCGAATATAAAAACTACATAGGGGCCGCTCTTCCTCTTTGGCGAAGGCAAATATAGAAACACTCACCTCAAGTGTGCCGTCCTCTGTGCAAGCATGCAGTTTAAAGTGATTGATGCTGATAGCGGTGATGACGTGCCCCTTCCTCCTGGAGTCGCAGGAACAGTGGGGGAACACCACCTCGTTGTAGCCCTCACATGACCGCAACAGGCTCAGGTACTAATAAAGGACACACAACAGTCAAATAACAAGTACAAACACCAGTTTAAGGCACTGAACATGATCATACATATTTATTTCTCCTTCTGTTTTTTTTTTTGATACGAGAAAATATAAGAAATATAGGCAGAGCCTTAAAAATTCACACGGCTATTCATCGTGACCTCTGACCCCATGACAAGAGGCGGCACAAACAATTAGAAACATCTGACCTGTGTTGAATGAAACCCGATATAAAACATCAGAAAATTAATGTAATAAATTTCAGATTGTCTGAAGAAAAGGGTTAAAAGGGAGGTCACATTAAATAACACCGCTTTGGTTTATAGAAGCTGTTTTTTTACCCTGAAACTATTGTTTTTGGATGTCTGATTTGGACATATTTTAAAACAGTTACAATGAACAATCACTTAATTAAGTCTGACTACGTTTACATGCAAACTAATATTCCACAATTATCCAAATATATGGGTATGTTGGGCAGCGTATTCCATTTGGTTATTCTGAATTAAAGTTTATTCTAAGGTATTTTCAGGTTAAGCCAGTGATGATATTATTCAGGTGTGCATGAACATGCATAGATTCATAATATGCTTTTAAATTAGGGTTTTTACCGCAGGTTGTGACTAATAACTTCAGTTCTTTCGGTTGTAAGTTGTGCACAAACCAACCTGCTGGCGATGTACGCACAAAATAAAAGCCTGCATCTCTGATTCGAGGCACAAACACATCTACTTTAAAACATTATAACAGACTTGGATATCAACAGGTTTTTGGATATTTACAAATGTGGCAGTGTAAACCTTTCCATGGAGGAAGGAGTGAAAGAAGGAGGAGAAGAAACTTTGCTATTATGTGCAGGTAAACACAGTCGTTGCGTAACTAAATAGTGTTGAAATTCAGTGGCTACAAAATAGTGAATACAGTTTTATCTTTACAGTTAATGTTTTACCGCCATCGATATAAACTCACTGACTGTATCAGTATTTACGGCATAAGAAGCTTTATTCTGAAATGTGAAAGGGCTCCTGGTTTTCCCCTTCGTTTTTATCTGGTAACATTTTGGCGACGGCTCTGGTCAGCGGGTTAGAAAGTGTATTCATCCCCGCGCCCCCTCCCTGAACAAAGACTGGTCTGTGGGACTGACCGTGGCCATCTTGCGCTGCTCTGCCAGTTTCTGCAGCTGGTAGGATTTGTCCTCTGTTTTTATGAATCCCTTCTTCACATCATCCAATGCCTGGACAGACGGGGGATAGAAGGAGAAAGAACACCATTTATGGAGCAGAGGTCACAAAATAAAAACAATAAAAGATTTTAAGAGTAATGATACACGCAGAAACAGGTCTCCCCGGGGCAACAATGGACTCTTGTAAACATTCTGAGTAGATCTGTTTTCATGCTAGTCAGGAGTGCAAGCAGCTACATGTGCTGACTTTACTTTTAGACGCTGCTTTATTGGGTCACTGCTGAACCTCACATGCCTCAAATGCTTCAGGTAACTGACCTTCGCTGGTTAGAGGATGCCTTTAGGCTACTGCTGCTATTTTTAATGTACATTTGCATTTGGATTGTTTTTTTTTTTTTTCACCCTGTGCACACTTTATAACAAAAAAACAGAGGAAGAGATTTGAAAGCTTGAGGAATGTTCCCAGTTATGTGGCAACATTTTAGTTATTTTTCCTGTTTGTATTCAGGAAATTCATCATTAGGACATCCAATAGGCATCTGTGAGACATGAATTTGACATTTAGTGGTGATAAATGATTTTAGTTCCAACGCCTGTTGCATAAACCAATGATTTGAAAAGGTCATCTCTGTAAAGACTTCCCAAAAACAGTTGATAAGAACGTCTGCTATGCTTTAATCTGTCTGACTTTTGCCGTCATATGCTACTACTAATAACACTCATGTAATGTCTGAAGTAACAGAATAACCGGCAAAGTCATTTTCAGTAATAATTAGCAGTGATGATGGCAGCAGAATGGACGGATGAGTTTCAGACTGTAAAGCAGCCCCTTGGGGCAACTTTGGGACTTGTAATTTTGGGCTGTTAAATAACTTAATAATTAAATCACCCATGACCAAAAGTGCAGATGGAAATGTACATGTTACAGGCCTGTTTCAATATGTTTCCTGCTCTAAACGGGACACATAAACCCATGATGGAAAAAACCCAGCGGATCTAATTTTCTGCTGAGGTCCCTTAAGTCCATACCAACGGGATTCAATTATTGTTATTACCTGGTGAAAGCAGTAGTGCAGTGCCAGCGGGTTGTCTCTGAGCAGCTCCTCCTCCTGGAAGCTGAACAACCATTTGCGGAGCGCCAAGCAAGTCCCCGGCACCGCCGATGTGTAGTTCTGCACATAGAGCTTGTGGGGAAACTCATTAGGCGCCAGCTTCCGCACTGAAACAGAAAAGAAAAATCAGGAGAAGGAGTGAAGAACAGGAGCGATGTTTGTTTAGTGAAAAAAATATTTATTTGTAACCTGTTCCCATTTACCTGCCTCAGCTGTCTGGAAATGAACACACCCCGAAGCCAAAAGCACTAAATTAACTAGTGAGAAGACTCTATTCAGATAAATAATGCTCATGTGATGAAGTCAGCACGCAGAGGGCTTTATGTATGTGACCAGACTTTAAATAATACAGCTCCTCATTTGAGTGTTTTCTTGCTGAAGGTGAACAGGGTTCCTACAAGTTTCTACAAGTTACATTTAAGAACTTTTTTAGGACTATTTGGAACATTTTTTTCCCACTATTTTTATTTATTTCTCATTTTTATCAGTACAATACATTCCAATCTCTTCAGGTTGAGGAGCAGGAAAAGAAACAAAAGAACAGAAAACAAACAAATGAAAAGAGCAGCCTGTGTTTGTGTCAGAATGTTTAGGTCCCTTAATAGACACATCTTTCCTTGAACGTCAGCCATTTTCCCCAGTTTTTTTACGAAGAGATTTTCTGTCAACTATTTAGAACATAATTTAATGCCCATTTGCAGATTTGTAAATTCAAGACTTTTAAGACTCCGCAGGAACCCTGGTGAAGCTGCTATAACTTTGTTCTTTTCAACAGGTTTCAACAAAAAACTAAATATTTTGTTCTCTGGCCAGATCTGGTTGAACCTGCACTTACACGTTAGAGGAAAACACTGTTAACAGGAACTAGTTTAACTCACAGCTTCTAAAAGTGGTTAATTATCAGTTAGTTGGTTAAAGTAAACTGACCACAAACCACATCACACAACCGCTGGGTGTGCTCCAATACATTCTCATCACGCTGCACAATTGGCATAAGTACTTATTCTATCTAAGTTTACTTTCTCTTGTGTTTTTTTTTTTTAACATGACCAATACATTTATCTGTCAAAATCATTATCTTTAAAAATCAAGATTGACATTAACAGCACTTTATAAAACTAAAGTTAACTTCATAATGTCTGTTTAAGTTCTCATTTACCCAGGTCATCGTTCATCCTTAGGCGTTTTCAAATTTCAGCTGCACTGGTTTGTTCTTGAAAACATTTGGTCTCTCAGCCAAAAGATTCCATCAGTTCTATTTGCTTTTAACTTCATAATCCAATCAGTTTTAAGACTCGTTCAAATCATATTGTAGACAACAGGCCTCAAAATGGCAGATTTGAGGTCTAAAATTCAGATTATTAAGACTTCTTAGGGAGCTGTGGAAATCGTGGTGTGAAAATGAATAGTTCTTACCAAAGGAGTGGTTGATGACTTCAAAAAGGGCAAAGTAGCTCGCCATAATACTGTCCATTCCAATCTTCATCACTAAAGCCTACAGGAAATGCAAAACAGTCACAAAGGCTGCCAAGTGAGAAAAGCACTACTCAAGAGGCTATGTAGGGACATAAAATGGAAATGTTATGTTGCAAATGCCATGAATCAAACCCAGGGTTCGGACACATTTTTCAAGTTCATATTCAATCACTTTTAAGAGACATTTTAAATTTTTTCCTGGACAGTACCTTAATGCTGCGTTAAAATACATATCTACAGAAATACACATACTCATGATTATTTTTTTTTTCCACTTTTATCACCATGATGTATATTGGATCATGCTATAAACATCTACATTTATGTTTCATGAATTATATATATATACAGTGCATCCGGAAAGTATTCACAGCGCGTTACCTTTTCCACATTTTGTTATGTTACAGTCTTAT
>JAPTYQ010000003.1:35053752-35064232 GCA_029814465.1 Ostorhinchus cyanosoma
CTGTAACATAACAAAATGTGGAAAAAGTGAAACGCTGTGAATACTTTCCGGATGCACTGTATATATATATATATATACATACAAAAAAGGGAAGCTACTTGGTGTTCATCGGACACACTTGCACAGAGACAAAGATTAAGATAAAAATGTACCTGTAATCGAACCGAGAACACCTGCTAATTTACTTTTTTGATACAGTTTTATTTTTCAAAATATATCACCTCTCTGTAAGTAGTGTTGGCTTAGCATCTAACCTGACAGAGTTAATATTCAAAATAAATAAATCACATCACAGAGTTAGAATTGAAAACAATTAAACTAAAACTCAAGCACTTGTCAGACCCTGAAAACACAACATTGTAATTTAAGTATTTTCACAAATTTCAAACACCCGTACAAACCCTGTCAAACCTGATGCAATATGTAAATAATGAAGATGTCTACGAATATGAGAGGAGATGTCATGTGACCTCACCTGGTACACCTGGTCTGTGGTGCTGTTCTTGCGGACTCTCACAGAGATGGTGGTTTTGTCTGGTAGAGCTATCCGCAGTTCTACGTCTGTCACTCCGTTGTAGTTCTACAAGGATAAGAACAGTTGCAGAGGCTTAGAAATTCAAGCTTATTAAAGGTGTAACTGGTGTGACCAAGTCCTTTTGGATATAAGCGACAAATAACAAAACCTTCTGTTCATCTGCATGAAAAGCCATAAAAATATGCTTTATTAAATCTGCAGTTCTGTTCTGTTGATCTCCTGCTTCTCAGAACACAAACAAGGCCATGAATTTGACTGGTTGATTGTTTGTCAAATAACAGAAATCGTTAACTGAATTTCAGCTTACTCGTAAAAAAAAACCAAACAAACAAACATTAGAACTAAATTGTGGATAAATGTTGACAAAACACTTGAAATGGGATGCATACCTCATCTGATTCAGAGAGAAACTCCTGCATGATGTCACTCTCGCCAATTACCCGTACAGAGCAAACTAGATACAAACACAGAAAGATTGAAGAGAGGATGTGAGTTCAAAAGGAAATCAAATTAAATAAAGGACAGCAAAATGTCACAATGTTCAGTACTTTTTCATGGAAAAAAAATATTCCCACTTCTGATGACAACAACCAGCTTTCAGGTTACATTTAAAGTAAACCACATCACAGAGAATCTGCATCTTCACAAGACATTGGATTGTATTAACTCTACAGGGTGTCTGCAGGGTAAAGGACAAATTTAAGACTTTTTTGGACATTTTTCAAGGTGTCTTCCCTCAAATTTTATTCACATAAATAACAATACAACCATGTTTCAGTCCAGCTAAAGTTATATTTCCATTTTTCCACGACTAATGTTTCTGCTGCTGAAGCTCATACACAAACACCTCCACCCATTAATGATGGCTCCACTTATTCCCATCTCTATTATGACAAAAATGCTAAATTCTAATCATAATTTCGAGAAATTCTTTCCAAAGCAAATATGAAAATATCATTTATTGTGGCTGTGGATGTTTTAAGACCTGTGAGTGTCAAATTTAAGGATTAATTATCCATTATAAGGCCTTGATATAGGGCAATCAACTCTAAGGATCTGCAGACATCCTGTTCGATATATATTATTTAATTGTTGCTCATCTGTTTTTATAGGCTGTAACTCTACTTCCTTGAACATATGGATCGGAAGTTCAACATCCTATTGGCTTCACTTTTACCAAAAAAACAAAAACATCAGCATATATGTGTGGTTACAGGCCAGTGACCCTACCTCGCTCCAGATATTCCTCCAGGCCTCTGCGCCGAGCGTCGAGCTGCTGTTCAGACAAGGAGAACGGCCATTTACCGGGAAGCTTTGGGAAGTTGAAGTTGGAGAACTCTCTCTTTAGGTTCTGGTGCAGGATGGCAAACTCCCTGTAGCGCTTTGAGCAGAGCTGTCTACCCGACATATACACGTTGTACACCTGCAGCCACAAAGCAAAGGACAGTCAGGTCATATTCATATTTTACCTCTTTTAAAATCACTTCTTAAATTATTTTAGCATTTATATTCCTTTTTATTTTTTGGATTCCTTTCATTTATTTTTTACTTTATTTTACTTACCACCTATTACTTTATTATTTTTGGTCCCATCCTCCTTTTTTACTGCTTTTATTGATGTTATGGGTTAACATTTTCACTATTTTCATGACTTGACATCATTTATTAACTACCTTTTATCAAAATTTTAATGGGATTGAGCACTGATTTTTACAGATTTTTCTTTTATTTTCTATTATTGTCTAAGTTAAATATTTGTTCTATTTTTCAACTTTTATAGTTGCCTGTGTTATTTGTCCTTTGTTACAATTTTTTCCTAATTCCATCCAAGCCTTGTTCATCAAGTAGAAGAGCAAGTTATTTCAAACAAGTTGTTCCATAGGTTTCTGGGTGGTTTGGGGGATTTTAACTAAAAGCAATTCCTGTTACACTCAAACATTAACAAGAAAAAAAAACTGTACAGTGATGAGATAAGCACTTTGTCTTGAAGTAATCTTTGAAAGCTTCTACACCATAAAAATATCAAACGTCAAAACGACAGCTGTATAGCAATCGTAGGCAAAAAGTTGTGGGAAAAAAAACACTTAAATGTTGCAATGAAGTGTCATAATGATAGCAAACCCTGCTTTAAAACTGTTTTAAAACCACGATTAAAGTTATTTCAGACCTACAGAACTGTGCAAAAATGTGAATGACCAAATTGTACAAATGCATTTCTCAGTCTCTGTATTAGACCTGGTTTCATTTAGATCTATCAAGCATTTTTTTAGCTACTTTTTCAAGCCATTTAGTTACTTTTGTGTTTTTAATACTGTGCACATATTTTTTATATTGTTTTGTAGCACTTCAATAAAACACTAAGAAATAAACATGTATATTTATTGCATTCCTGCAAAAATAAACACGCCAAGAGGTAGCCAAAGATTTAAGTGCATTACTATTTTTCATGTCTGTACTGGCAAATGAAGTGTGATGGTGTGTTTCCTTAGACAAGATGCAGCGAGCATCAAATAATTTATTTTCAGCATAATTCAGCCAAGTGGTTCAAGTGTATTTGTTGAACCATGTCTCATTGAATTTAGACCTAACTAAATACAGAAACTACTGTAACTTCCTACTTGCAGATGTCTAATGTTTCCATGAGATGAGACATTTTGTATAAACACGACAAAAGCAAATTTGTGCTGATATTCAAAACAAAACAAGAACACTTAATGCAACTTAAAAATACAATTTCAAGAATGCATGAAACCCAGTAATATTGAAAAATTATAGGTTTTGTAAAACCTACAAAGAAAGAATTACACATTTACACATTTATAACCTATAACTGGGTGTGTATGATGTTTTGAGGGCAAGCAACATGACTTTTTAGAAAAAGTAAAGTCAGCACTCACCACAAATCTCTCCGAGTGCTGCTCTACATGTTTGTAGGTGGGTATGGAGATAGGCACGGCCTGCTTATCGCTGTAGTCATAGTTGGGTTGGACGTCCTCTCCTCCTTCCAATCCATCAGCTTCTTGGGGTGGAACCGACAGCACCGCCAGGACCAGCTCCTTCTCTCCCGCTCGGATCAGGTCCACCACCTGCTTATGCGTCGCACCCTCCACGCTCACCCCATTACTGAAGGAGGAGGAGGAGAAAAAGTCAGCAAAATGATTTCTGCAATGTTTTCACACAGGATCATTTTACAGGGCTCCAAACAGTATCAGACTTTGGATTTTCATGTTTCATGTTCTCAGTATATACTTTAAGGAAAGTTTTAAGATTTGTTTTGAACATATTGTGTTTTGTGAAAATACAGAGATAGGAAACATGTGATTTACACGATCCTCTAAGATTCATGTAGGAAAATAGGGAGTTAGGTTGATTTACATTTGTCAGGAGGTAAATTCAATTATAAAGTAAATATCAGTCTATTAGTCAGGCGGTACGTTTAAAGATGTGCAACTGGAGAGTAAGTGAATAAAAAAGCAGTAGTTAGGACCAGAAAAAAGCTGATATCATCCCTGAAAGTAACTGACACTGCAAAAACTATATCAACATCTAGGTCAAAGTTATGAATTCCTAAGTAAATAAATCTGACTCAATGGATATCAGTCAAAACAATTCTAATGAATCATAACATTTAATAGCAGAGTAATCATAAAATTAGGTAATTGGAGGTGTGTCTTTTGCATTTTTCCCCTCAAAGTCAGTAATTCCAGTTGTGAAGCCTGACACTGACTGTCAGACGCCATCGGAGCAGGTTTTGCCGACACTGATAGTCTGTAAAACGTCATCTCGAGGTTGATTTATCTCTATTTGTACTGTGGACTTCTTGGAGAGGAGCCTGGTCCACTTTAACAAAAAGAAACTTAAAGACTGATAAATACAATGAGATTCAGTTCAGTTTTTGTTTATATTTCAATGGGCTTTACAATCAAACTAAGAACACTCGCAAAACACTTTGCTGGGAAAAAATATGAAGAAATTAAATTAAAAAAAAAAAAAATCAAATGTATGATAATTTAATGACTTTTAAGGTCTAACATTCAGAAAATTTTAATTGTAAGGATATGCAGACAATGTGAATTAATGCTGCAACGTGGCAGATGATTTTTCCTGTAGATAAAAATGTAAACAGATCGCTGTATTCAGCTCTGCCCAAAGGGGATGAGATCAGCTGGTCATAATTTTGTTCACAATCTTATCAGTGCTGCAAACATGATGCAAGTGTCACTTTTTGTGTTTTTGTGCTCCATTCATAAATAGAATAATGGGAGTGCTGAGCAACCAGATCTACTATACTGTCTCCCTCTCCTTTGGTGCTGTGAGACGCCTCCCTACTTGACTCTGCTGAGGCCAGATGGCACGAGCATCAGGTGTCTCTGCTAATCTTCCAAAGAGAAACAGCGGGACGGACACAAGAAAGGCAGGAGCAAGCACAAGCACGAATCTGTGGGCTACCTGTCTCTAATGTTGATTATAACCTAGATCAGTGCATTAACACAAATCAGAAAGTCAATAACGCACATGAGCAAATCAGCAGAAAATAAAAACAATGATGGCCAGGACATGATTGTGAGATTGTGTTGTTGTTGCATTGAAAAAACAACATTCAGGAAGCAGGAAGTGAACAAAAAGTGAAAATAAAAGGCAGAATTTTTGGTCTCAACACCCACTCCGATATTATTCTTATCTTGGCCAAGAGAAATCAAAGAAACAGAGTAAAGTCACTAAATCTGTCAGCTACACAGGAGCACTGAAAGTAGTAGAAAGTGATGAGAAAAATAATTCAACAGCAGCATTAGGGGTATTTTAATATGTGAATAAGTTGTGTAATGCTATGGTGATTTGTGTAAAAAAGGCCAGTTGCACTAACAAAATTCTTTCTGCAACACTAAATTATGAGTCATGAATCAGCCAAATATTTCTAAATAGCACAATATCTATTATGACATAAGAACACAACATGCGACTAATAGAAAATTCATTAACTGAACATTTTATATCTCAAAATTACAGCACTCACGACTACACACACATTTCATTCTTTTCTTTTTAATGTTTAACAGGAACTACACTCAAGCAGTGAGTCTGGAAATCCTCCTAATGCGATAAATCACACCATTCCAAGCTTCTTTCGGGGTTCATAAAACTTTAGTGAAATTCTGACGACGTACTTAAGTAAATGTTCTTTTAAGATTCTATGAAGTAGTCAAGCTGGTTAATAAGTCACATGATAACTGCTGGTTCTGTCATATGACCGATGAGCTAGATTAGCAGCACAGATGGTAAGAACACAGGTTGAGTAAAACCTTTTTGATGTCTCAGCAAGTAGTAGTGAGACAAGTGTTCCTTATTTTTTGTTTCTCTTCTGTCTTCTTAAAAGTTTGGCCTTTAGTAAAAACGTCTCTGTTGTTCAAATCTTACATCAGGACATTTATTTGAACTCTTACATGCATTTCAACAACCATATGCATACAATTTCATAACACAAATCAGCTATTCATATTAATTACTGGTTAAATATTTGCCACAACATGAACAGTATTATTAAAAGACTTTGATTGTCTACAAATAAAGCAGACTAAAGCTCCATGTGGACACAGATAACCCACTTACATACACCAGATTTTAAAGCAAGAAAAGACTCATGACCACTGGTATATTTAAGCATTTTCATAACTAGCCTCTCCATTCAGGGCAGTTTTTACTAACTGTGTGCTCATTTGCTCATTACTTTCCCTGGCAAACACTTGTGTGAGGTGTCTTAAGGAGCCAATCATGTGAATCAAAACGTCTCAAGGACACAGACAGAAGATAAAGGGCAGGAACACCAGGCCACTCGAACCGACCCATGTAAACAACATGCCTGTCATGAGAAGCAGTCTGACCCGCGGTTCAGGAGACAGACACGCACTCAGACAAGATGATGCTGAATGTGAGTGACAACACTGCCATCCGCTGTCTTCAGGCGGGGTCAAACTACTCATCCCTACTGTAAATATGACAAAGCAATGTCAACAAGGCTGGCATTTAAAATTCATCAACACTGAAGCAGTCACTGCGCAAATTGGGCTAGCACCAGAAGATGTTAGCCACCTGGGTGCTAACAGGCTAGCATTAAAGCTAATCAACATGCATAGGCTGTTGTCCAACTTATGTAAGGCGGTTAGCTCTGTCTTTAACTAACTAGCACTAGCTTGTTGAGTCGAAAATTTTCAATGTTTATGTACCTTCCCCCACAACATAGACACATAACTAGATAGGGGCATAAACGGCTACTTTCGTTGTCATAACAGCCAGTGACGTATATCTTGATAGCTAACGTTAACACATGCTTGAAATTAGATCAACACAAGCTAGCTAAACTGGTAGCTAGCATACCGTGCTAACAGCCAGGTTTAACGTGAATGGGTACTTACACCTCCAGGATCCGGTCACCCTTTGCTATCCCAGCTCGGTCCGCCGCTCCCCCGGGTAAAACAGCACTGACATGCTGAAGAGGGGCGTACAATTCCCCGTTGATGCTCCGGAGCTGTCCTCCTTCGCTGACTTGACCGCGAACATTGAAACCGTAGCCCGACTCCGACTTGACGATCCTCACCACCCGCGGACCCGACATTACCGTGGCCGTAGTGTGGCCTCCGGAGCCCGCTGACGAACCGACAACCGGACCATTACGGGACGCCGATGCAGGGAAAGCTGGCCGAGTTTCATCTCCTTCTACATCCGCCATCTTCTCCGTAGGCCCTACCCCCCTCCAGTCGGTGTCTTCTAGCAAATTGAAAACAACACTCCGGCTCTGTCGCTCCGTAAGGTTGGCTCCACAGACCGACTCTGTTGTTGATAACCCGCCCCTCGGTAGCGTCACGAGATACGGGCTCACAACGTGACTTCCCGGGGGCGTCACCGAAAGTCTGGACAGTCTGAAACTCAGCCTGTCAAGAGAAAGTAAGGATTATCCTGAAAAGTGTTAGCTAAACGTACATATTTTAAGTGTATATTAGTATTAAGGTCATTAATATTTTGGGAGATTATTTCCAATTTAGTGACTGCACCTGAACGCACCATTTGGTCACGTTCATGTGTTGTTTCTCCCCCAAGTTTATTTATTTATTAGTATTAATTTAAGATTTTGGGAGTTATTTATAATTTAATGAACGCACCATGAGGTCACAATCACGTGTTTTTCCCAAAACATATTTTAAGCTTATATATATATATATGTTTTTTTAGTATTAAATTCATCAAGATTTTGAGGGTTGTATCCAATTTACTGAATACACGTGATCGCACCACGAGGTCACGTTCATCTGTTTTTTTCCCCCAAACATCTTTTAAGTTTATGTTTTAGTATTTAGTTAATTAAGATTTTGAGGGGTTATTTCCAATTTAATCAACGCACAGGAACGCACCATAAGGTCACGTTCACATGTTTTTCCCCTAAACATCTTTCAGTTCATATTTTTTAGTATGAAATTAAATAAATTTGGGGGGTTATTTGCAATTTAATGAGTATACCTGGACGCACCATAAGGCCACATTCATATGTTTTTCCCCCCAAAAAACATCTTTTAAATTAATATTTTTTAGTATGAATTTAATTAAGATTTTGAGGGGGTTATTTTCAATTTAATGAAGGCACTGAACGCACCATGAGGTCACATTCACATGTTTTTTTTTTTTCCAAAACATCTTCTCACACATTCACTCACTACTACCTTGTGACTCTCAAAAGATATGAAGCAGTGATACGATCATGTGAAATAAATGTTTTCATTATACTAACTTAAGACCTGAGAGGCGTGTTTTCTTGGAATGAGAGCTTGCAGGTTGTCAGCCCTCAGGACATATTATTATCCATCACCAGTTGTGGAATGTGTGATAACAAAGTACTTCAACTCAGTTTACAGTTTTTACTTTGTATTTTCTGCAACTTTACACTTGAACTCCTCTCATCAGCAAATAATGTACATTTTACCCGACTCTTATTTGTCTGACAGCTCCTGAAGGTTTTTTTTTAACAAACTGAAGAAATGAAAGGTTCTTTGAGAAAATCCAACTTCTTAATCCATATAAACCCTTAAAACGACCCCTTTGCATTCACTCTATATGTATAGTTACATTGTCTGGGCTTATGAAAAATGTACTTTTTAGAGATATGTTGTTCTTACAAGACAGCAACATTAAAAACATGATGATTTTTGAGATTTTAAGATGCACTGCACTCCAATAGTGTTAATAGTAGTTCAATTGAGCATCTATGTCAGAAAAATGCAAATATTAATGTTGCAGTAACATAAATCCAAAAACTATTTTTATAAACATTAAACACTGAGCTGTACTATTTTACTGCACAATGACTACTTTTATGTTTCATTTTTAAATTATGATTATTTTACTAGTCATGATTCCATACTTTTGCTTAATTAATATCTTGAATGTACAGTATACTGAACCACTACTTGTATTGAAGTATTTCTACTGTGTGGTATTAGTACTTTTCACCACTGCTCATCACAGCCAAAAATCATAATATTAAAAATAGTCAATGCATTTTAATCTGTCACTTATTCAGTACATAACCATAAATCTTCCACTGTGGTCTGCAAAACTGAATACTGGTTGAAAAAGGTGAAGGGATAAACTTTGCGCCACCGTGGAAAACTGTAAGAGTTAAATGAAATTTCATGAGATTTAGGAGTTACCTTTACAGGCATGACAGGAAATGATTCCTGCCTGTGGTCAGTATAATGTATAATCTGTCCCTCAGGATGTCAGACATTCTGAGTCAATAGACCAACCTGGACGACATCCTATTGCATTATCTCAGCGTGCAATAATCCCACCTGGTACTGAGTAATACTATTAAAGTCTGTATATTGGGCCTCTGCTCATTCAGAACTATATATATTAAATCTGTATATATTATTTTAGATTTGTGTATTTTCATGAATATATATTCTTCTATTCTGTGTATTTTCTTATGTTAGATTATTCTTTTCATGGCCATTTAAATATATATGTTTGTACTTGTATTTATATATGTATGTTTCAGTTGCTACTGTTCTTACAGTATCTGCAACAGTATTTGCATCTGAGATTAACCCATGAAGACCCAAACAACCACTGGTAACCAAACTCATCTAGCAGTATAAAATGTTTAATAACTTCTGATCCATTTATCCTATCAATCCATGTAAATAATCGGTGTAAAACACAATTTGTCATCTTTTCATTGTCATCAGATATGACCCATTTAGATGTTCAGAGGCTCTGTAGTTACCATGGAAACACTGTCATCTTCTACAACATTGATTCACCAGTAAAACCCATGGAGATTGATCAATGACAGTGGATGGAGACACTTGGTTTCTGTTCAGTTAATATCAGATTTTGTTGAAAAAATCATATTTTCTTCATTTTTTTTTTTCTGTTTCTGATATTATAACAATTAACTTTAATCTGAGCTTTAGGCTTTGAGCTACATAATCAGTGAATTACGTATGTGAAAATACCTGATTTTTATTGAAGAAACACAAAATACAGTTGAGAGTATTATAAAAACATTGGTGATAAATTGCTTAATAAAAGGTTAAATAGAGAGAGGAATTAATTTGGGAACTGCCAGAAAAGTAACACTGGGTCTTTATGGGTTAATAAAATATTCTGATTCTAATGAATTTTTATCTCTTTACATGTAGATCGCCCCGCCTTCACCCTATGTAGCTGGGATAGGCTCCAAGCGACCCCCGTGACCCTAGTGAGGATGAAGCGGGTTCAGATAATGAATGAATGAATGAATGTAGATCTCTTTGAGATATTTAACCTGACCTGTATTGCATAAAGCTACCACATACAAACATCAAAATTCACGATCACATTTACAGATTCAATTCAGTTTTTAATCTACTACTTACTTCTAATAAAGCACCGATTGCCTAACTATTCTTTATA
>JAPTYQ010000003.1:35064936-35075110 GCA_029814465.1 Ostorhinchus cyanosoma
ACATTTACAGATTCAATTCAGTTTTTAATCTACTACTTACTTCTAATAAAGCACCGATTGCCTAACTATTCTTTATACATTATTGTTATTTTGCATGTAAGTATTCATTATTTTTTAAGTCGCTTCAATAAAATGTATTGTGTCTAAAAACAACTAAATGAAACTAAAGTAACACTGCGCCCTGCTTCTTTAAATACCTCTGTCATCTATGTTTAATACAAACAACACACTTTACATAGCTCTTGCCAAAACCTGCAGGGACGGGCTATTGATCCTTTCATTAAGTTAATCCATGAGAAGTCTAAAATCAACAAAAAGTAACCACAGAAGGTGTTTTGGGCATGCAGCACACCTCTCATTAGCTTATTTAGACTGTGCTGCTGACACATCTGTGCAACCAGTAGTAATCCTTTAATGGCAGAGTGTTGCAGACCCACATTCCCCCAGCAGGTACCACACAGACCGCACAATCAACTGTTAAAAAAAATTTATTTTAATTTGCAATGCAATATATCTCATTTCAATTTCATGGTCATTTTATTGTGTTTTAGCTAATGATGCTTGAGCATAATAGTAAATATTTCCTCCTTCGAACAGCTGTAAAGGGACACTTCATTGTCACAGTGGGATCATTATGTCAGCCCCAAGGTGGCGCCTGGATCCTATTTCTTGCCGGTGAAGTACTCATGGCACATCTGAGTGAGGCAGCAGACGAGGGTGATGAACTCCTTGAAGTCCACGCTGTTGTCCTTGTTTCTGTCCAGGTCCTGGAAGATGCGGTCTATTGCTGCCTTGTCATTGGCTTTCTGTAAAAAAAAACAAAAAAAAAACATGTACACAAGTCAGAACACTAGGATACACATGTACAGTAAACCATTGTATTCAGGCATCCTGTTGATAGTCCAGGGCTCAGAGGAGAGGCCACGCACCCCCAGTAAATCCCCAAGCTCAGCCTGAAGCAGCTCCTTCAGTTCTGCCTTATTCAGGGTGGTGCTGTCCCCCTCCTTCTTAGCGTATTTGTCGAAGGCTGTGATTAGGAGAGCCATAGCCTGCTGGATGTTAGACATGATGAGACCTGTGAAAAGAAAGAACATTTCCATTCTAGGTCATCCTGTCATGAAAGTATTTACAAGGTGTGATAGTTTGGTTCCATAATTGTCTCTATACTGTCGTTTTCACACATATTTATTGTGTTTTTTATGCATATCTTCAGTGTATTAACTGAGGAAGCTGTTCAGATGCTTTGGGATCAGGCTTTCATTCCATGCTGCTATGACTCCATCTAGAGGACAAACCTAGACTTGTTCATTTCAACTAAATCATGTGGCGCTGTGGTCAATTTTGGAATGTTAACAAAGGACATCATTTATATCCACAAACTTTAGGGAGTGGTTTGTGCAGACATCTGAAGTTATTTTGGAGAGAAGAGTGGAACTGGGAATTTCCATTTGGTCCTGCTTAAGTTTATTTCATTTTTACTTTTATTTTTTTTAAGTTTGAGTTTTGCTTTTCAAAATGCAGAGTTATCCAATTACAAGCCTCTCTGCTTCACTAATTTTGCCAGTGGTATTTTTCCACTCACTAGAGCTATGGGTATTCAGTCTGACAATAATCATAAAGACAATGGAGCCTTAAGGCAACACATAAAAGTGTGTGACGAGATAAAATTAGTATTTAGCAAGAATGTAATGTTTATCTAATGTTTATCAAGAGTTCTTAAGCAGGAAGTGGTGTCTGACATCATTGCCAGTGTTTTTCTCTGGTTTTCCATGGCGTTGTATAAAAATAAACCCTAGGTTTCCACCAGGGCCCAGACACTCTTCTTTCCCAGTGTCACCAGCCTCTAACATAACATCTCTATTGAGAGACTCAGAACATTGTTATGGCAACATTTTAATCTCTCTTGGTAACTCAATTGAACCAGGTAAAGAAGCAGGTTAAGACTTGATTCAAGTCCCAGTAGTGATGTTTGAGGTCTGTTCTCTTAACATTGTATGTCTAAAAAGTGTTTTTTCCACTGATCCATGACCCCAGGAGAGTGAGTCCAGGTCGCCTTCTGACATACACAGGGCTGCTCCCTCTCTGGGGTGTGGTATGCTGAGGAAAATGTGCCATCAGAGATTTGAAAACAAATGGGAGTTGTGGAGGGAAACAACACTAAATGAATGCTATTGATAGTACTGTTCAAAATATAAATGTTTCTGTGTTTTAATATCAGAGCTTGATGCCGCTTTTTGACTGTGCAGTGCATGAGAGTAAGACACTGCAGGTTAGAGTTAGCAACGTCACTGAAGAAAAATGAGAAGCATTTGCTGCAAGTTAAAATCATCAGACACCGAAGAAAAGTTAGAGATTCCAAGGAAAAAACACTAGCACAAAGGAAAAACACAAATATTACAACTTTGTTGCAAATAATCTGCCCTTTTTCTATTTCACAATATAGAAAAGAAAAGCAGCAGCAGTAAGACGGACTTAAAAATGAGTTTTCTGTCAAACTCATGAAGTCTGTAAACACAACAGAGCAACAAAGAGAGCATTGTTCAGTTTCTTGTACTCACCCGAGTCAGTTTTGAGACTGTAGGAGTGTGGAGAATAGAAGTCAATCTCGGTCGATCTGTGGTGATGGAGAAATGGATGCAAAGGATGCTTTATACAGTCCTTCACCACACCCTTTATCCCTCCTCCATAAGGCTCCTTTCATCTCCACCACTCCCCCTCCTACCCCTTTGGCTATGGTGCTCTTTTTTCACAACTTATTCTTAAAAAAAAAAACCCTCTAGATTTGTTTCTTGGTAATTGACTCAATAAACAGTTGATGAGTGTTTTGCTGGTTGTTAAGAGTGTGAACTTTACTCTGATGAGTAATGGTGCAAGTATACATTTAGACAGCAGATCCTAAAATACTCAAAACAGTGTCAAATATCACAAAAATGTTCAGAATATTTTGTCATATTGTGTGTAAATCTGCCATGGTTTGTGTTGAGAATCACATTGTGCTTTTGTTTTGTTTTGCCTAAAGCAAAAAAAAAAAAAAAATATGTAAAGGGGATGTTTTGTTGCTTGTTCTTGTCACAGCCACAGTGTAATTAAAGCTGTCCTACAGTCTTGAAAGAGACTCTTTTGTGCAGTTTTTTCAAGGAACAAGGAGTTTTGTGTTGGCACTTAATTTGCTTGTGTTTACAAGATTACTCTGACATTTAATATGAATCCTTTTAACTATTAAACTAAATATTTAAATCCTCAAACATGGACCTTGTTTGCATTTCTGCTGTTTATTGAAGAATCTCAGGGGGCTTTAAGTGTGTACAAATGCCTGGAGCTTTTCTCCATGTTAAATTCAGTTTTACATATAGAGTATTTGTGCGTACAAAAGTAACACAATTTCAAGTATTACTGTGATCACAAGTTTGTCACACTCTCTGCAATAAATCCCTAATAAATATATTTTTCATCCTTTTTTCCCTGAAGGTAAAATAGATCAGTGTTTGATCTCAGTGTCTCCAGCTCAAAATGTGATTTATGCAGCACATTGGAAGGTACAAGTGAAGATACTTTTTTTTTTTTCTACGTAATGACACACTAGAGAAAACTCTAAGTGTGTACTGGAAATGCTCATTTCAAGTCTTTTGCGTGCATAATTGAGACTTTTCTATTTTTGTCTGATTGTCTGACATGTACAGGATTCTAAAAGTGAAAAGGACTCAGTGAGCGTTGATTATTATTGTCCCAAACGGGTCCTCTCTTCGTTGTAATACTGTGGTGGAGGCTATGAGTCACAGTCATGTCCCTGAAACACATGAGTCATACTGCAGGGACCAGAATCACAGACAAAATTTGCACTGTGGCAACTCTTTGTGTTTATTTGTTAGTGAGCGTGTGTGGTCTGTTGTGTGACTTTGAGTTAGATGTGAAAGAGCTTTTCAGGATACAGATGTTTCAGTCTGTAATTTATAAGTTAGTCAAAGTCCAGTGAAGCAGAATGCACAGATTACAGGCAAAGTCAAGTCACAACCACCAGCATTTGTATCTTCTGAATTTGACGTGAAGCCTAATGCTTTTCAGTTTTTTCTCTCCTTTTTTTTTCCTTTTTGTTTTTTCATTGTATTATCATCTTTCACTACATGGAAAATATGAAGCAGACATTTTTCCTGAGGCTGTCCTTCTCCATTTAGTCACTTAGATTTAAGATTGACCAAATGAGGAAGGCAGTATCCATGGAAACTGCATTCTGTGCTATCCCACTGTGATTCATCTGAAATTATTTGCGGTGCAGCTGGGTCAGTTTAAATAACTGAAATACTCATGGCAAACATCAGGAGGCCAGTAATACATTTGCGCCATCTAGTGGCCAAATAGAAAACAGCACTGGAATAAATGCATATTTATCCAGACCATTCCATTAAACCCTTATTGGGAAAGTGACTATTTTTGGTAATTTCCACAAACATTAAATATGGGGCCAATCTCATGCTTCAGTGAGGTCAAGAAGCATGTTAGTTTTTTTTTACACTGAACTGTGATTCAGAGAGATTTTAAAGAAACTTTGTGGCTGTAAATAGTGAATGTGAGTAGTTTTTGTCAGATTATGATCTTATAACAATAGTTTTATTGCATGTGTTTACTTTTTAGTAAGTGGTACTCTGATTTTTTGAGGACAAGAACAGGTAGATGACAATGTCCAATAACACACTAAGGTTGAACATGTGAATTTCAGAGTATTTCATTGAGTGTCTTATTAAGGGTTAAGCCTTGTGACTTTCACACAAGATGGTGATGACTCAAACACACCAGTTCATTATCAGAGGCCAAAAAGCAGTTAGATTGTTCTTTAGGATTATACATGTAATATATAGAAAGATTTCCAGCGTATTTCCAGCTCATGTAAACCTGACTTATGATGGTTAAAATACATGTCAAAAAACAACAAATTGTACCCAAACCCCCCCCCCCAAACCAATGCTTTATGTACCCACTGAGCTACTAGAAATCAATACTCCCATTTACTGATCATTCTTTTGCAGAAACACAAACTCTCTCTGTGAGCTTTGACCCTTTTTTCTTAGTAAGTTCATCAGCTAAAAAAAAAAAAAATTAACAATAGTCTGAGGTAATATCCCAGAGTGGTGTTGGCCACAAACAGGATATTAAAGGTTGGGAAGTTCAGAACGCTTGTGTTACTGTTTAACAAATGAAAGGGGTTCTTCTACCTGGTTATGTGTGAAGGTGTGGTATGCATTAGAGAATATTTACTCATCTCTGAAGTCACACCATATACACACACACACTAATCTAGTAGACTATATAAAATGACCAAATCTGAGGTTTGATCAGAAATATCTTAAGCTGCTATATAACAAATAACAGGAGCAGCTCTGACCTCACAGATCAGAGTTTAGTGTCCTCTTTTTGTGTTCATTAATTCATTTTTACAAATAATGAGTGTATTGTTGGTTCTTTACCACATGGCTACTGCGTAACATGTAAAGGTTTTAGTTTTTTACGCACCGACAGCTCCTTTTACAATAGAATAGATTAGCTGAAGAAAAAAAAGATAACGCAAAACAGTGAGTAAAGTAGGAATTCCAGGGTGTGGTGCTTGTGTAAACTGAGGGGTGAGTACAAACTCTACCCCCATACACACACACACACACACACACACACACACACACACACAGATCATCGTAACCTAGCAACATGACTGTTTGCCCTGTAACCAAGAACATTGACAGGCCATAGAAACAAACCCTGCCCAAAGAGGTGTGTACAGGACTCAAGATGTGCATGTGATTTTATTTGCCCTGAGTGTTGTCTCACAGGCTGACCTCCCCTCAGGAAGTCAAAGTCATGCCTACTTGCACAACTTTGCCATAATTGCAGGATAGACACTCCACAGCCGAGTCACATTTTCCAGGTCTGACTGGAGCCTGAGAAGCCTGATTCTAGAGCAAAATGCTTTAAAATTGTAGTCAAGGAGTGTCGAAGGTGGGGCTATCCTGTTTGTGTATCCATGATTATTCAGCCTTCACCACACATGACACACAATGAAAGGATCTGTTGGGAAAACACAGTCACATTCCTAACAGTGTACCCTTCTCATCTTATATATATAAAAAACCACACAAATCATTAACGTTTTCACTTATAAAATACCAGATGCAAACTCATTTCTCTGTCCATGAATGTAAGACAATGCAGAGAGTTTCGACACCAGCCTCACATGGGGCGTGCTCATGACTCCTACATACTGCAGATTCCTCAGACCAGTGATAAGCATAAGCAGGAATTTATCAAACACCAGGAGAGGACTGTCTGCCCTTTCATACTCTGAAGAGCATAAAATACAGGTGGGAATTGCATCATCACACATTGTCACTGCTGCGGTTGTCACGTCAGTACATTCACTGAGATTTCATGAAAGAGCTTTAACTACAAGTGAAATGCCTGAAAAATGTGCAGACCTGACAGATGAGTTATATGTGTTGATATGATGTGGTGTTTTCTGACGGTTCTCAAAAGTAAATAGAACTTCTCATGCATTTGTAGTACCCAATGATTTTCACACAAACACACATCGTTTGAGATTCTTTGAAACATTTAATGGACAGAACAACAGAAACTGAAATGACTTGGGATCTTTTCTCCTCTCTTCCACTCTGATCTTTTACTTCTTTGTTTGTCCTGTTTTCTTCATGTGCGTCTTGTAGCACTGTTCACAGGCAATGGAAAGTCCAACAACCAGAGAAACAAACTCCTCAAAATCCACTTGTCCATCACCGTTGGTGTCCAAGTCCTTCATTATTCTGTCGACAGCAGCAGGATCCCTCTGGGACTGGATCAAGGAAAGGGTTTTAGGGGGAAAACAACAAGAAAATATTCAGTTAAGGTGTAATAAAAGGACAATGGATTATCTGATTTACACATGGTTCTAGAATATCCACCGTTATATTTATGCGAGTAAAAATAACATTGTGATTCTTCTTGTGGACACTAGGTTCGTTCTCACCTTTAGGAAGTTGGATAACTCGTTCTCCATCAGTTCTCTTAGTTCTTTGCGGTTCAGCGTGGCTTTGCCGTCCTTGGAGGCGTAACGGTGGAACACGGTGATGAGGGACTCCATGGCGGTTTCCAGTTCAGAAGGCATGGTTGCAGGAGAATGTTGAGACTGAGAAACAAACAGAAATGACTTAATGTGAAAACTATTTAGAACAGTTTGAACACGTGACTCTTGGAGTTTCCATGAGAATTCTCAAGGCATGATAAGAACTAGTTTGTCTGGTGTTTAACATAGAAACAACTCTGATGACTCTAATAGAGGATATGAAAGGGCATACGCAGGTCAGAGCAAACATGAGCCCATAAGTGCTGTATTAGCATTAGCATTAGCATTAGAATTAGCATTAGCATTAACATCCATCTGCTGCTACAATAGAGTTCTAACTTATTATTATTTGTTTGCTCCACGTCTAGGGGGGATTCAACCCTTTATTGGGCAAATGACTATATTTGGTAATTTCATTCAGCTCGGTAGTTCACTCACATTTCTGTAGTTTTTCTTCTTGGCAGTTTTATATTGTATTTTTATTGTATTAATGATGTATTCTATGATGTACACTTGTATATAGTAATGTGTCGTATACACTGTATTGTCTTGTTTGTATGTTTTAGTCTGTTTTTAAATGTTGAAGACTATGGATGGAAAATAGCTCCCAGCTAAATCTGACATATTTACACAAAGTAATGTTTTTATTTGTACTGAGTATTCATTAATATGCACTGTCCTCATCAAATTAACAAACAAATGAATAAATAATTAAATATGGGGCCGATCCTGTGCCTCAGTGAGGTCAAAAACCATGTTGGGTTTGTTTCAGAGGGATTTTATGGAAATTTTTATGCTGTAAATAGTGAATATGATTTATTTTTTGTCAGTTTAAGACCTTATAACAGCTGTTTTGTTGCATGTCTTTACTGTTTAGTAAGTGCCGCTTAGATGTTTTATTTTAAGAGGAGGTAGATGATGATGTCTAATAACACACTAAGGTTGAAATTTGGAATTTGAGAGTATTTCAATGAGTGTCCTATAAAGGGTTAAGGTCAATTCTGTCCAGCTGAAGAGGTATAGTTCAGTTCTACTGTGGGAAGGGATGTAGTTTCACGAACTGGAAGCCACACTTTTGGCCTCTGCTCCAACGCCCACTGATGAGTAACACATGAGACATTACACAGCCTGTTATTACGTTGTTAGGAAAAATAAAACAAAGATATCTCTTACACAAACATATCTCACATGATGAGAAAACACATTTAGGGCTACTTCTCTGCTGAAGTAGAGCTGCAAGAGTTAAAAAGGAGAAGTGGGAGTGGAAATAGAGCTGGAATTATTTGTGTTAGAGGGAATGGAAAAGTTTGGTTGAATGACGAAAAATGCACTGAGGCCCAAAATGGTGGAAGTTGAGGCTACATATGAGACAAAACCCCTAGAACAGCAGAACACGTGCATACATGCCCACAGCCCACCACACCCTTATGTACACCCACCTTATACACAAGAAAAGGGTGGGCCACATTTAAGGCACATAAGTAATATCACACTGTCAGGGAGATATTTTACTTTATTGGGATGTTGCAGAAATCTTACAGAAACTACTTCTAAAAGTTGTTTAAAGTGTGGGATCAGAGCTAAAAAAAACAAGATAATCATATGAGCATTCCTTAAATTATGTAAATAAAGTAGCAATCCTTAAAGTATGTAATAAAAGAACTAACCCTTAAAGTATGTAAAGAAATGTGCAGCACTTCATTCATTTGTTTAAAAAAAACAGCCTTAAAAGCACATTTCACACACAGAGTAAAGTCTAACAAAGTTCTGATAAACAGTTACATCATAATCTCCTGCATTCTTACCACACCCTAATAAATGCTTTTACCTGCAGGCGATTTAGGCTTACTACTAAATCCCAGATACAGAAGAATGGCGGAAGGAAGAGACCGGAAAAGTCCCGTTAGTTTGTACCTACCGTGTCTGGATGGACGATGTGTGATGGGAACAGATGGGAATGGTCAGAAGTTGAGTAGAAGTGGAGCGGAGGTTTTTATAGAGAGGCACCGCCCAGGCTGATGTGCACAGTGAGTCACAAAAAAGAAAAGAGTGGAATCAGAGGAAAGAAGGCCTGTCTGCTGCAGGATACACAACAGAAGCAGAAAAAAAAGGTCTGATTTCAGCTTAACTTTGGAGATACGACCAAATAGAACCTACTGCAGCCGTTAAATAGACATGGAGAGCAGGAGCATTGTAAAGAGATGATATTTATTTTGTTGGTGGTGTCATTATTAATAATTATTTTTTTATTGTGTTTTTGTGGTTCTTTAGGTCTAGGTACATGTTTAAGTAAATGTATAGTTCAATAATATAAAATAAGAAAAACATAGACATGGATAGGTATGTTATACATTTTTTAAACTATTACTGAAAGGAATATGGACTAGAATAGAATAGAATAGAATAGAATAGAATAGAATAGAATAGAATAGAATAGAATAGAATAGAACAGAATAGAATAGAGACTTAATACGTGCAGCAGAGGAGTTTTTTTTTTAATCACAGTAAAACGTCATGAAATAAATGAACCAGACTGTATATTACCACCACTAATACTAAATTAAAACTCACCACTTTTATGTTAATCCGTTTTTTTTTTTTTTATCACATAATATGATATAATTCTGGTTGATTTGATTTGCAGCAGAAGCCAAAACAGCTTAAACAGTTTTCCCATAGAGGCTGGTCATATTTTCATTATTATACTGTAACGCCATGTATTCCAGAACAATACAAATATAGGCTATGAGAATAGATCACAATTAATCCAGTAATCCAGCACAGACATGAAGAATAGCTGTTTTTGTCATGCATAAATTACTTTTTATTCATTAATCGCTACAAATTACTCTCTAGATGCCTTATACCGGTAATAAATGAATCGAGTGCCCCCTTGTGGACATAAAATCGCATTACAAACTAAAGTCTGGCCTCTTATCAGGCAAACTGATTGTGTGTGTTGCTGCAATTTACATTTAAACAACAAAGCTGCTACAGTAGCTGTGAGAAAATAAGGAAAAAGTTCTGTGTGAAGCAGTGATATGAGATTATATAACCTATTACAGGCATTAAAAA
>JAPTYQ010000003.1:35116120-35139565 GCA_029814465.1 Ostorhinchus cyanosoma
AGATAGATAGATAGATAGATAGATAGATAGATAGATAGATAGATAGATAGATAGATAGATAGATAGATTTTATTTATCCCAATTGTGAAATCACAGTGTAGCAGCAGCAGCTCGACACACATTCAATAACAATATAAACCACAGCAAACATGAGTAAAGACGACTAAAACTAAAGAACAAACACTAAACACTGTACACTATAAATTAGAAGCATAAAAAGATCTGGGTAGAATCTGTAATGTGCTGAAAAATAACTGTAAGGTGCAGAAATAGAACTGTAAGGTGCAAAACCAGTTGAACTATTCAAACTGGGAATGTGCAAAATGACATTTAAGCGCAGATAGATTTTTGACCAGAGGCCTCAGACAGAGGGGAGTTTATTCTACATGTTATGGAATGTAGCAGCAGGAGCATCAGCAGTCTGTTTGAGAAGATGCTCCACTGTCTGTCCAGAGTGTGGGTGCTCATCATTGTCCATAATGGAGATCAAGTGTGCCCTCAAAACTGTCCATACATGTTTACAGATATACAAGGTCCTATAAATGCATTAATAACACATAAGCCTCCTGCAAATAAACATATCAGTATTGTTTCTGTCTCTGCTGTTCCACCAGCTGATTGGCTGAGTTTCATCTACTGAGGAATCAACCACCCCTTTTTAATAAATACATTAAAAAGTCAAATCGTAATATAGTACAAAAGCATTAACGTGCAGCAGAGAAAAATACATTCAGTATTTCAAAAACAACAGCTCATGAGGAACCGTGTTTATGATATGAACAGCATCAGGATGGAAACTGTAATAAAGCAAAAAAAAAACAAAAAAAAAAAACATTTGAATCATATTATAACCTGAGTTTGCATTAAGAGAAACAAATGAATAGATAAATAAAAACACAAACGGTCCACAACACTCAACCTGTGGTTCTTTCGAATAACTGTTCCCAAAACTGTTCAGCTTGAAACCCAAAAAAATCAATTGTAAATCTCTGCAGGACCCAAATTCCAGCATAAATTGCAAGAAAACATAAACGACTGCTTGGCGACAAGTAATGTTAGCTGAGAAGCAACACACTGTCACCAACTATGAAAACAATACGTGAACAAACAACTAACTCTACACACACCACCGAAAAGCTCTATCATCCCTCATTTGTCATTTTCATCTTTTGCCTTCTACATATTTTTATCCTCTTGTGGCTTTTACGTTGTTTTTGTCTTGTTATAACATTACTATCTTGTTTCTTCTCATTAGAACTTTTACATCATTTTCATCTTGTTTCGTCCTTTACTTTGTTTTTGTCTTGTGTCGTCCAACATCGTCCTCTTCATCTCACATGGTCTTTGTCAACATTTATGAATTCTTCTCAAAAACGCTCATGTTAGTGTTCAGGTCATATACTACATTAGCATTAAATGATGATTTAGGGGTATGATTCTTGCTTAGGGTGCGAGAGGTCCTAGGTTCAAATCCCCGACAAGCCCAAACTGTTGCACTGAGCATGTCCAGGGTGTACGATGCCTTTGCCTGCAAGTATTTGGGATGGGCTCGAGTGAGGAAAAAGTGAATTCACATTGTGCATTTCACTCTGACACATGCTGATCTAGTAAAAACAATTCTGAATTTTTTTATTTATTTTTTTTAGATTTTGACCTTAAGTTTAGAGTAATAAAAACTGTAAGGCAATAGTTTTAATCAATCAAACCACATATGATCAACTTAAAGTGGTACTAAAAAATGGTTCAAAGTCCAAATAAAACCATATGACATCAAACCGGCTGCTGTAAAGGCTTGTGTAAAATGCCACTACAGCCTATAATACTGTACATCTAGAAACCCACTTTCCTATCAGGTAGCACTTCATTTCCGAGCCAGTAATGATAGTAGCAGGCGACTGAGCTATCTTTTCCTTCTCATCTTTGCTGAGAGTTGCATATGTGTAGTACCAACCAGTATTTGAAAGAAAATCCCAGAAAAAGGAGTTTTATCTGTGCAGCATTTGAAGACGTGGGTGAAACTCCAACTATGTTTTGCACAGTTTGCCACAGAACTGGGTTGTGTTTCAAAGGCGCATTAATTTTCTGAAAATGCTCGACTTGCCGGCAGTTAAGAGGCATCGACAGGCCCTCCACTCCTCCTACACATGGCAGCTAACTTTAGTCTTTGTGTCATTTGACAACCGCTAATAAATATGGTATTTCCATAGGGGTGAGTAAGAAAACCATTAACGTCAAACCCTGCCACTTCCAACCTTCAGTTTATAATTACACTTCTTTGTAAAGACTGTAATTTATATTGCTGCTGAAACAATTTGTCAGCTATTTATGGGATCATATTTGTATTTTTGATCAATAGAAAATTAACTGAGAGCAATTTTCTAAAGTAATTAGTTGTCTAAGCAAGTCATGAAACACAAATATTGAAAGGTTCCAACTCTTAAATATCGGGATTTGTGACTTCTCTTCTGTCTCACTGATGAAATTCATTAAACTAATACTTCTCAGAGGCCTGGATAAGCAAGCAGACACACATATGTTCCCCATTCTTTGGTAGGAAAATCACTTGCATTGTACATTGGCAGCCACTCTAAGCTTTTACAAAGTTCCAAGTACGTCGTATCCTCGCACACACACACACATGGCAATCTGACAAAGATAAATGTTGATTTCGGATTTGAGAAATTTACACTCTATGGCAAAACAGATAAACTCTAACGGTCGTCCAGTCTTAAATATTGCAACCTGTATAAACAGAAGAAATAGGCTGTTCTTCTGTGGCAGACGCCCGTGTCTTCATTTATACTATTACACTGGCGCAGACAAACATAAACACCAGCGTCCTAAGAATAACTCCATTTTTTAGCAAAGAATGATGTTTATGTCTCTGTGGATCTTGACTGAGTTTCTCCCTTGGTTAATGTTTACAGCTTCCAGTCTTGATTTCACCCCAGAGAGGCCTGTAAGCTCTGCACCTGGACAGTTCACCACCCTGAATGAACACATGTACCCCACAGCACCTAAAGGGACAGCCAGACCTAACAACAGTAGCTCTCAGCGCTCCCTAATGAATTTGTTGTTGGATTCCTCGCTTTGGAATAACATTAGTATTTATGGATAGCTTTCAGCAAGTGCTAATGGTAATCTAATCATTAAAATAGCTTTCTAAATTAAGAGGACGACACTGAGAAACAGTTAGAGGTCCATTGCATGTTAAAAGCCTGGCTGGGGGCCTCATTAAAGACGTTGTTGAAACAAACAGTTTTCTCTTGCTCCACTGACAGTGTAATACATCAGACAGCAGTCTAGAGGAGCAGTTTTAAAGTTCATGGTTTACAAAAAAAGAAAACATAATAAAGTGTTAATTGAGATAAATGGATAGAAAAGTTAAAGATGTAGCCTACTATGATCTATTTTTTCATTGGCTTATGACAAATTAAACTGCAACAAACGAAGTAGATTATAAGATAAATTAAATGCAAAATGTAAGTTTGAGGTTGTAAGCTATGTTCCTTATTTTTTTTAAAAAGCATTCTTCAAAATTTGATGTCCATTTGGCAGACAACAATTAATTTGTTTTTAATGACAACATATTTTGTAAAAAGTTAGTAATATTATTATTTTCTTTAAATGATTAATATAAAAACAAAATTTTTTTATTATTTGTTTTATTTAAAGTTGATTTCAAGAAGATGAGCAGAAATAAAGACTGAAAAGATACCATTTGATTATAACTACATTTCCCATAAGACATTGCGGTGTGTTACGTCGTAAATCTGCGCAAGGCTGAGTTGGCGTTTGAAAGGAGGTAAATACAGAAGGGATGCTTTTCTACAATGGATTACTTTGATTAACTCTTATTCAACCAGCTTACTGAACATATCAAACCCATTAGATTTTCCTTGTGATCGATTTATCACTTTTTGTTGCTTCTACTCGGCAGCTTTTAGCCTGTTTGTGTGTGTGTTGTAGCTCGTTAGCTAACACGGTGCTACCTAAGTGAGCTAGCTAAACCCCGGCTTATTGAATTAATACATGATTAAACCGCTCTTTTCTCTTTTAGGTCGTATTTTACCTGCGGACTGAGGAAGCTTCCATCATGACTAAACTTCTGGAGTGGCTGTTCGGTGTGTCGGTGGTTCTGGTCGCCTGGGCTGTGGTGTCTTTCGACCTGTTGGACCTGAGCCTCCCGCAGACGTACAGAGAGGTCGCCTGGCCCATGCCTTTGTATCTGCTGGTTTCATTTGGCTGCTACTCCTTAGCCACTGTGGGATACAGGGTGGCTACATTCAATGACTGTGAAGAGGCAGCGAAAGAGCTACAGCAGCAGATAAAAGAAGCCAAAGAGGACTTGAGGAAAAAGGGCTTGAAGATGTAGAAGTCGAAAAGGACTATGTAGGAACTTACATGAGACTGTCAGGGAAACATGGACCACTACAGTCCAGTATAGAAACTTTGAATGTGGAGTGTTGCTCAGAAATTGTGTGTTACTGAGAATGTCTAAGTATGAGGATGTGATGGAGCTCCTTATACTTGTTTCTAGCAGATGTGATCTGAACATCCATCATGTCATTTATACTGAATATTTTTTTTTGTGTTTACACAGTTTGATTTACTGACATTTTAAAATAAGATATGGATCACTTGTCTTCATCTTAATGAGGAGTGTAAGCAATGTTGTTTCATTTCCTTGGTTAGTCAAATGTGACAGTAGAGCAGTTTACACAATGTGGAAAATATTCAAAATAAGCCTCACAACATTAGAAACTTGTTTAAACTAAAGTACATTCATCAGGATTTCCACTCTGCTCACTGTGCTTGGTGGTAAACTGTGTCCACACATCACCTTCACTGATGTGCTTAGTTGTCATCATGTCATCTTTAGCTGATAAATGAAATGTCAGCAAATGAAACCCAAAGGTCACATCAGCAGCAATCTGACAGTTTGTATTGTTTTCAATCTGCGTCGTCTCCAACATGCTAGTAAACAGTGGATATTTGGTTTGTTGTGTGTCTGGAGATCGTTGCTTGTCTGTACAGATGGACCAGATTTTATCTGTATAGAAGTGTACATTCCGTTGTCCATTTTCAGACTTGTGCCCTATGGACATAATTAAATTGGAATCTATTTTCTTCATATTGTTTCTTGAATAAATATGTGTGAGGGTTTGGGGTTCAGAGAGAGAGAGGGTCACGAAGTATGCAAGTATGTGCTTGTCTATAAGATGCATTCTTTCTCTATGCATAACCCACACCGCCTCAGGGCTTTATATCGACAGCTCAAAGCTCCCTCTGTGCAGGGGACAGATGCCCTCTGTGTCATTTTGTAGCGTCTACATGAAATACACATTATACAGCGCCGCCTTTCCTCCACACAGAGGTTTGTTCCAGTCAGAAAATGCAAGATTTTGAACTAATCTAATGTTGGCAAATGTCATTCTATTGTGTGTGCCTTAAAAAGCTGCCTGTGCTCATTTTCAGTCAGTGCCTACTGTGTTTAAACAAAGCCTAGCTCAACCAAAGGCATCATTATAGGGTTTCAAAAGCCTCCATAACTTTAGAACAAATGCAAAGGAGCTGGCAGTCCTCTTTGTGTAAGCTTTTGCCTGTTGTGCTGTTTGGCTGCAGACCCATCATGCCTCGCAACGTCACCCCCCATGAATGTCTGCAAGCTGTTGCTAGAGCAGACTGGATGAAAGGCAACCTGTTATTTACCAGAAAAAACTTCTACTTTGGCAATTACACCAAAGGCCTCCTTCAGTAGACAGTGATGTTCATACTCGCAGCCACATGTGAAATAGTTAATCATTCATCTTTATCATCATTCTCCACAAATGTATCTTTGAAGACACCCATCTGTTCTGCCTTTGACTGTAGGCTGCTAGACAAAGTACAAATCAGATAAGGCCATGCATTTTTATAGACCACATACAGTGCAAATAAACATTGCAAGCATTTTTGTTCCTTTTCAGCTTAATCCCTTATGTCAGACATACTGTACATAAGCTTCATCCCAGACTCAACCCTTCACATTTATATAACAAGTGTAAGTAAATATAATCTGATGGACAGACAGTTGATGTATTAAAAGCTGTCCCACCATAAATGACCTCAAATACTTAAGCTGTTTCCCTCTTTTTAAACCTCTTTGCATTTTATTTGAAACAGTACTAGCATTTGCAAAAAGGAGGCACCTGAAACAGTACTATAACTTGAATCACTGAGCCAAATCCATAATAATGATTGCATGGCCAGTCTGTATCTCAGGCTGCATACACTTTTGGCATGGAGGTGAGAGGTTTGTTCCTCTGGAGAGAAAGGTGTGGAGCGCTGCCTCTGCATCTCAATGGACTTCTTAAACATTCAGTGTTGTCAACTTTGAGAACTGCTATTACCGTGCATCATGGTAGCAGAGCAGCAGTTAACAGGCCTTAAATTGTTACCCTAGCTCCTCGGCTGCTAGGTGATGGGAGGAAATGAAACTAAATCAAGAAGTGATTATACTCTATTGTTGGTTTAGGGATTTGTGACTTCAACAGCTCACAACCCCTTCCTCCAGAGAAAGTATTTTAGTGGGGATAATGAATGACGAAGTTGAAAATTCAGCAGAGTAACAAAGTAATGTTGGTTATTTATCCACTTTTTGTATCATAAAATGGTGAGCTGTGTGTTTTTGCTTGTGTGAAAATAACATGACTTTTAAATCGGCTTTAATGCTGGTTTGGTTTTGTACATGTAGCCTATTCTTTTTTTATTTTTTATCTTGTTTGGGGGGTATGAATAGACCAGAGTTTCATAATGGCCCAGTCTGGAACCAGAGGATTTCAACTATTGGAACAGTGGACAATAATAACAAAACCATGCAGCAAATATGCTCCACCTGCTGCTCCAAAGTGGTAAGGTGAAAGCCATCAAATAAATTGGAGGAGGAGGTGAAACAAAGGAGGAGACCTAATGGGGATGGAGACAGTGTGGAAGGCCACAAGGTTGTGCCCGCAGCGTGGCCCTTGAGACACTATAAAAAAAAAAAACATTTCTAGAGACACTCAGTGACAACGCTGGGAGCAAATCCATCTCGACAGGCTGAGAACCAAGACTGAAAAATGATGGGTTATCATTTTTCTGCACAGAAAAGACTTTTTTTCCCCACCCACACATTTCACAGCAAAACCTCAAACCCATCTAGAGACGGACAGAAAGAAAGATGGAGTTGGTAAGTGAGCCTAAAAGCTGAAAGAGATGAACATTTGATACATTTGATACGGATAAACAATAATAATGACAAAATGGGAGAGTGACAGGATGAGAAATGAGAGCTGTAAATAAAAAGACAGTCAGAATGAATGAAATAAAGAAGAACATGAGCAGAGGGCGTACAAACAGGAAACCAAAGCATGACTTGGAACAAGACGGTTGACCCTGGCAGTGGTGATGGCTGTGAGTGTGTGACAGGACTTCTTTCTGGGAAGAAAAGACCACACCCAGGACCGCCGGCGATGGCAGGATACCAAACTGTGCCGTGAATGGACCAGAGGCTTTGACATATTCTGTTAAACCAAGGTGTTTCCTTCTCTTCAGCCCCTCTGACGTAGCTATCACGCAAAGCTTTTACAGGCACTAAAGCAGTAGAAAGACTAAAGTATTTAATCCAAATGTGCAGTTGCAGAATTAGTGCATAAAACTAATGAGAACATGGTTGAAAAGTCACTGAAAGGTCAGCCTATTGTGCTTAACGCCGCTCATAAATAGCTGCTCTGAAACTCACTGGACACCGGGTTCCCATTCGAGGACAGCGTGGAAGCTTATAAATGCTACAAATAGCTACAATAATATGAGGTAACCTCCCCATGGCCCTGTAAGGCAGACACTATCAGCTCTTCAGAGTAGGTTAACATATGCTAGCAGGCACACTGGGACTGGTCATGATGTGTCCTGTTGATAGCGCAACCTGACTCAACCCAGAGATGCAGAGATAGACCAGCTGGCCGTGCCAAGCCTGATCTGAATTATGAGCCTATCTTGTAAGGTATCACGGCCTCCTTGCAGTTTTTAATGTCAGTCACCGTTGGCTCAGTTACCTCTCTGTCACATGTTCATGCTGACAAGTGACAACCTGGTAAATGCCTTGTTTTCTACCTGTTGAGAAACATTTTTGATTGAATACACACTGTACTTCCTGTCGGATTGGTTACAGTTTATGTTATAAGTTGTATTTATTTTAATTTGAAGTTTTAATGCCGTTTTTTTTTTTTATTTAGTTTTTCTTTTTATGGGGTTAGAAGCAGATGGCGAGAAAGTGAGACGAAAGAATGCATGACATGAAAAATGATGCAGAAAACCATTTTTATTTAAAGTCCCATACTGTGCAAAGCCATTATATTCTCATACATCATGAACCATTAACACTGGGCTGATAAAGAGGAAACTGATATAAACTGGAGTTCTGTTTCGATTTGGTCTATGCATCATTTTCATTGTACATTTTATTTAGTTTACATCATTTTAAACCTGCTGTTTTCATTTTTCTTTTAGTAATTACTTTTATTTGAGTAGTTTTATTTTAGTCTCTCTCTCTCTCCTTTTGTTTTTAATCTTATAACTACAATCCCTGCCTGAAAAATGATGCATGTGTTAAGTAATTTTGATTGATTAAATTTTTATAAGCTGCAAATAAATATGTAAAAGCAAAAACATTCACCTTTTTGACAAAGAGGCTTTTTTTCAGGATGCTTCTCTTGTCCTTTCTCTGTGTTTGCGCTGGTTTTCTCCAGACTGTGCTTAACATTTATTACAGCATTAAAGCTTTCGCACATTGCTGTTCATATTTACTCAAACCGGTACACGGAACAAGCTTGTAAATAAAAAGGATTGTCTATTCTTGACGATGTACTACTCAGTAGAGCCTGTTCTTGGGGTCAAGCGGTTAAGAGGCCTGTCCGCCAGCTTTAATTTATGACGCTCCCTTTGAAAACATTGGGGAGTTGTGAGGCTGTGGCACCAGTTTTTGGTGTTACAGCTGTTTTTACTGTCACGGCCGTAAAGCTCCCCTGGGAAGGGAGAGACAGGAGAAGGAGAGATGAGAACAATGGGTTGTCATGCTTCTTACAGACAAGCAGAAGATAATAGTTGGAGGAAAGGGGGGGGGGTGTTGAAGCCCAGGGTGGAGACTCACCAGAAGGTTGAGATAAAACCAGTAGAGGATCACACCTGTGTATGTGTGCCAAAAGGCAAGGCTAATAGTACTGATAAACATAGCACTCTGTGTGTTTTTAATGCTATCTCTCCATTGTCGTCTCTTCCCGTCGCCGACCACCCTGGCCTTGATCCGATCCAGCTCCTGTCATGTTAGTGCGTGTGAGCCATTATCTGTGATATTGGCTCCTCCGAGATCTTTACAGTGTAATCAAAATGAGAAATGGGCTGAGTTTCCTGAAAGCTTCACAGCACCAAAATTATCTTAACACTATTGTGAGAAAAGGAAAAAAAACATGACTATCTCTTTTCTGTGCTTTTCTGCAGAGCATGTGAAAAGCAGGGTTATTATAGTTAATGAAGACTGTCAAAGCCCGGCTCAGAAGCTTCGACATGAAAAGATGAGATGCCGTGTGAAGGCCAACAAAGTAATAACTGATTTGGACCAAAGCGAACTAAGCAAACACAGAGAAAATGAAAAATACAACGGTGTGTGGAAGTCAGTGTAATCAGTAAGCGCTGGTTGAGCAGAGTGATGGGACACATGTTGGATGAAACAAAGGGACATAACGCTGTGCAGAATCAAAGCAAGGGAGGGGATTTATAGCAGGGGAGAGTCCGGGCTCAGGTGTGTCCCATCCCTGTGATGGGTGTCTCTACTCACCACAGGATTACAGAGGTTAGAGGTGTAAGAACAGGGTCCACGAGGATTTATATGAGAAACACAAACCATAAATAATACCTACATCAGTTATTAATCCAATAAGACCAATAGTCCAGATAAATGTAGAGCTAAAACAGATCAATTCACTTCAATGAGTTCCAAAACTGCAACTGCAATGAACAACATAACTGAAACAAGTGGTGCCAGTCACAACAAACCCCGCCCCTCACAATCATTTGATTTGATTTGCTCTATCTCTTATTATTACGAAAACACATTTTTGGTGACCTTGACCTTTGACCTACATTCACCAAAATTTAATGGGGTCTATTCTGGACCACCTCGCACCTTTCCTGAAAATTTCATGGAAATTGGTCCAGTAGTTTTTGCGTAATGTTGCTGACAAACAATCAAACAAACACACAAACAGACAAAAAAAAAACGAACCAAAAACAATACTCTCACCTCCCCTTCGGCGGGCGCAGTAGAAATGAAAAACTGTTGGTAAAATCAGCTATTTACATTTTTGTTCAATTTGCACAGAATAAAAAGGATTTTGCACAGCCATAACAATTTCAAGACGTTCCTAATGAAACCTGAAAAACTATTACTAAAAAAATTAAATAATAAAAGTAATAGCTTCAACAACGTAAAAATAACATCAAAGAAAGTCCCATAAACAAGAATGATCAGGAAGCCATTTTGATTTTCCAAAAATATCTTTTTTTATTTCACATGAAATTTTCACATTTAGCATATTTATCAAACAGGTCTTTTATATAATCTTATGTATATACATATTATACACTTCTCTTACTTACACATGTACAAAAATTAAGTAACAAGGATTCAGATAAAAAAAAGACTGACTTCAATGGTAGTCATACACTGTTGTGCTTTGTCGGTCATGCCAGCCTGTCAGGTGAAGATGTGCTTGGCAACTCAGGGTGATGCCGTGTCTTGTCTTTTGTGAACTGGTTACAATAAATTTTCAAATCATCCAAAGGTGATAATCATTGTTAGAGTCAGAATAGCTGATCAGTTCAGTTAGCTTGCAGACGTTTCCGCAAATGGGTTCGGAAACATGAAGGAAAGCACCATAACAAGAGGGTAGGTTCCTGCAGGAGTGAACATTTGATACCAGCTCTTCGTTGACAGCTTAAGCAATTCAGGGGCAAGATCCAACAAACAGAGAAGTCCAGCCTCTCTGATATACACACACAACTTCTCAGTGTTTGCTTTTGGCAGCAAAACATATCACTTTTTCAATCAATCAGTCAATCAGTCGCTGCTATGCTCATGCTCATCATCTTACTCTCACCACAACACACAGTAACCCTTTCACACATTTACTCTACAAGGAGAGAGGAAAAAAAACTCCCCATTCCCAACAGTAAACATTTTGTGAGCACATGGTATATACAGTAAAACTTCTCAGCTGCAAATGTTATAAATTATTTTCACAGAATGTACATGTAACACAGTTCCATGTAGTGTGTCTGCATGTGTTACACAGCGTCTAACGTCAGTGTGTGTGTGTGTGTGTGTGTGTGTGTGTTGTGCTTTTTTTTTTTTTTTTCATATATTTGTTTTGTTTAATTACAGTATGTTAGTGTGTGTGGACTGTGCAGTGGAGTGCTACAGTGTACAAGCACTTAGTCGAAATTTTCAATGGAATGGTAGTTATGAGAACAGCTTGAGTCTGTCGATGCTACATTTAGAGAAAGTAATCACTTGGGACATCAATGCCACTCAATACCATTACAATAACAATACAACAGATAGTACACGATACTTAAGGGTGGAATAGTGTACAAGTTGGACTCAGATGACTTATCTTTGGCTCAAAGGATTACTTTTCTTTTAAATGCGTCATGATTCCATCTGGATTTTTATCTGTTTAACTGGAAAATGGTGGCGTCCTCGTTCTTGTTCTTGATTGTTCTTCGGCCAAGTTTGGCTTCCTGTTCGATCTTCCTCATATTTTTCTATTGTGTTCTAAAGAGGTCAGTGTTCTTAAAGAGACCCCAAAAATTACAAATGAATGAGAGCTTGATCTTTCCAAGAAAATATTCATGACAAAGTATAAAAACTCGGTCTTGAATGCTCAGGGTTACGCTGCACATTTAATGCAAGCGAGTCCATCCGTACTTTACAAGCCTCAAACGTCTCATCCCTGTGGCCAGCACTGGGCATGGAAAGCTGTCTTTTTCAGTCAGTGGTTTCATCCCCACGGACTGTCTTCATTGTAGTCCCTGAAAATATGTCTGCAACCGGCAGTCCTTTCATGTACTCTCAGTGCAACAACAGAAGTAATGAAAACGGGACTAGCAATGAGATGATTGAGAGCGTCGTAGCTGTAACTGCAGAGTTCGTCCGTACGCTCTTCTGGACGTCTGGCAGGATTACTACTGGGTCATCTGCTTGAAGATGACAGATAAAGACAACCCATTAGCACCACATTTTTACACGCTAATGTATTCCTGAATGGACCTGGATTGTTTTAAAAAGGAATAATTAGAAAGAATGCAGGTCAACATACCTGCAGGCAGTCTGTTGGACGGGTTGTGAACTCCGCCCCCTGATCCCACCCCAGCCCCACCTATGCCTCCTTTAGCCACTCTGGCTTCTTGGGAACCTGTAAGATAAGACCAACCATGTAACTTATTCTGCTTCTGCCCACACCAGTCTGAGACAGCTGTTATTAGGCGATTGTGTTGTTTTCTTAGTGGGTTGGAACGTGCCAAGACTCACCGTCGGCAGCGACAACGTCCACCCTGAGCCTTAGACACTCCTGTCCATGGTGGTGCAAAGGTTTGGCTGTGGGGCAGAAGGAAGAAACAACACAAGCGTTAACATCCTAACTAATGCACTTATCCTCTGCAGGCCCCTTAATCCACCTTCATGCTTTTGCACATACACACAAACACTTGGCAACAGACAGACACAGGGACAAAGCCTTAGGAAGCCATCTGTGACCAGCCGAAGTGTGTCTTGTCCTGCCGTTTATCTAATTACAGCTACAGTCAGGGTGACAACATAGCATGCTTTTTGTGGTCACATTCTGGCAGGGTTAGTGTGACAAAAACCTGGCAAACTAAGCAGTCACCCCAGTGTATGTCCAAGTCAAATGTTAGCAAGCCAAGAAGCTCCACCATGTCACAGTTTGAACCAAAACCACACGACTTCGGCTTAATTATACTTATTTCATTTATCAAGATTTCGTTTCAGCGTGTCTAGCTAAAGTTGCACTTCCGCTCGAAGTAGTCCAAACCTACAGTACTCAAACGTTAGTCTTCTGTTTCTCCATTGTGGTCTAAAGACTGAACAAAGACTGGATGAATTATGTAATATCTGAAAAAGCTCAAATTTGCCCAGACTATGCAACAACCTGCTCTCTCTATGTGTGTGTGTGTGTGTGTGTGTGTGTGTGTGTGTGTGTGTGTGTGTGTGTGTGTGTGTGTGTGTGTGTGTGTGTAGCGTGGACTTTATCTTCAGTCCATCTGTTACATCCTTTGAAACACTGTATACGCTGGTGCAGCTTTTTTAAAAACTGTGGCTGAAATAAAATACTGCAATTACTGACCAGTCACAAATGTTCAGCTCCTCTCCCAAAGGTCCTGTACTACCAGAAAGTACTACCCCCCCCCTCCTCCCGAGAAGAGACTTTTTTGGGGGCTAAAATAAAAATCCCTGGAGCTAAATTTAGACTTCATTCCCTGTGGTAGAAACGCACAAGTTCCTTAAAGGTTCCTAGTCCCTGCAGTGGAAATGCAGCTAAAGAAACACATTAATAAAACTGAGCGCTACCCAGTGGCACTTACAGATATAATAGTAGCTTTCTCCTTGGCGAAACTCCTTTCCCAAAGTAAATGGAGTAAAACGCTGAAACTTCTCCGAGAACTTCTCAGGGGCGTGAGGAGCGAATGGATGACCGCACTCCCAGCGCATCTGGTCATAAGACTGAGGCTTGCATGTGTCGTAGTCCTCACGCTCCACCATGTAGAGCACGTATCGCTCAGCATCCAGCAGAGGCACCTCACCCTGAGGGTAATGGGGGCACACAATGTCCAGGTAGTCGTTCAGCTTCACCTCTACTGCGTAGTCATCCCAGTGAAATCTGCAGAAAGGAGGCAGAGGACGACGATTATGCAAGTGGCAGGAGACTGATAACCATGGTTATAGCATCGGAGCGGTAATAAATATAAGCCTCAAAACCTGTGATTATATATTGATCGGCAACATGCCAGCGTACAACAGGGAAATCAGAGGAAAGACTGAGAGGCCTGGGAATGAGAAATAGAGAGCAGGAGGACGAGAGTTTGTGTGAGAGGATCTATGTGTGTGTTAAAGTGGAATGAAGACGGAAAATGCAATAAGGGGAAGAGTGATCTGCAGAGAACATGCGCATAAATATGGATGAACGTGAGGCCGGCGCAGGCTCTACATGCTGCTGTGTTGAGGAGTTAGCTGTGAGTGCACATTGATCCTGAATCCCCCAGGAGTTGAATGATGTTTACAGGGAAACATTAGTAGTCAGTTAGCCAGTCAAGACAAAAGATGAGTATCGACATCTGCAAGGCTGCACACACCCGCCACAGATAGACCAACAGAATGCACAATGATAATTTCACCTTAACTGAAACAGAAACGCAGAAATAAAGGTCACAAACGTTTAACCCTTTCATTAGGGCCAGATGGAGAGAGGCAGACATACAGCATGAGTCTGGTGACGGCCTGTAACTGTCTCCCACCACACTCCCTCTCATTACAAACACAGAAGGAGAGCAGAGACAGTCAGGCTGTCTGCCTCCCCTATATTCCTCCCTGCATCCCTCCTGTCACTCCTCCACCCTCTCCACCCTCTTTACGATGGTCTTTAAGTAAACTAAGCTGTTTTCCTCCTCCGTCTCCTCTTGGACCTGGGTCAGAGAACAGCCTTGATATTTAGTCTGGTTTTAGTCTGCTCACACACAAACCGTTCCACGCAACATATACTAACATATACTATTTAAATAACAATTTACCAGCCGAGGCAGGTCAAATTGGCTTTATCTCAGCTGTCCAAGATTCCTTCTCCCTCCCGGGTTTTCTTCCAGAGATATTATGAGTTTATCTCCAGGGAATTGCCACTAAAGGTATTTTGCTTTGTCCCCTTCCCCCTGACTGAGTGACTGCTCCAGGGGCGGTTCACAGCTAATGCTCTCTTCTCAGCCAAAGCCATCTATCACCAGCTTGGAGCAGTAGCTTGCCGCCAGCAACTCACACAAACACACACTTCCCAGTAATTCCCATCTATCAACAACCTAAAGCAGTAGCTACCTACCATTTGCACCCACTAAACCCACATGCATGGGCACATGCACACCTCCTCCACCGGTACTGATCTGCCTGAGTGATGCATATCAGTTTACCGTCTCCTACTGTTTTGAATCACCGGGGGTTCCAGGACGACAGATCAAATTTGACAGTCTTAAATATTTTCACAACACACACCGAGAATGTGTGTCTAATATTGGGTTTTGTTGCTTTTGGAATTAATACATGCACGCCTCATCAGGATTTGACCGACCAAAGAGGAGCCAGCATACCTGACACTGTGTGTTTAGTTTCTTAATACTATTAGGAGTTTTCAACAGCCTATGGAAGCTAAACTGACACTTTTAAGCATCAGTGGGCCGAAACGTGCACGATTAACATTCGACATATTGTAATTCAAGTGAAATAACACTCAACCATCTACTTTTGGCTTTGTTGGCAAGCTGTGAGAGAATATTTGGGGTAATCACAGGTCTTTTTTTTAGGGCCGGGGGGCTGCTGTAATGACTCTAACTGTTGTCAAGTATCTGTCAGACGCTTCTCTACTGCATTGACTCTGTGGCTAATCACAGAAGCAACATGGCAGACACCCTTATCATGTTACTTTAGCTTATTCCCACAGCAGCATGACGTTTGTCTTTATATTCATATTCAGAGCTGCAAGGTGATGCATGTTTTTCAGTAGATTTCTGCCTAACTACTCCTGACAGAAAAACTTGCCACTGATGGGATTTCTTTCAAGTAATGTTTTCTGTGAGAACTCTGGTATGTTCCCATAAAAAGCCTGAATGTAACAAGTAGCATTTGGGAGTTTGTGTTACTGTGACAAGGTCCATATGTGTGATTAACGATCAAAGTGCACAGGCTCAGGCTCCAGCCGCTTGTTAGCTGGTGTTGTTGTTTGTTGCCAGGGGTCTCCGTGGTACCCCCCGGTTACAGGACAGACGCTGTGGCTACAAACTCCAGGCCCTGACTCCTGTTTCCCCTCTGGGTCCCTCCCCCCATCCCTTTGCCCTCTCCGCCTGACTGCATTCCCTCAATGCTGATGACCAGATTAGTGGGCAACATCATTATGACAGCAACACGGGCCTGTTAGAACACAAGTACCTTTTCAGAAAACTGATGAAACTTCCATCTAACTGTGTAGATAATAGTGTACTCCAGCCAACTTTGTGGAGGGAGCAATAATTATCATTTTGCCATGGTCCAGACGGCTTAGTGCTTATCTGCAGTTTGCCTGCCACGCTCTGTTTACCAGATTGGCGCTAAAGTGTTTTTTCCCCCTGCCACTTTCAATTCCAGTCGAATCGATAACACTATTGAACAAACACCGTTGTCTGCTTTTGCCTGACAGAGTTATCATCCCCCTGCAAACAGTGAAAACACGCACAAATAAACTCCCTACACCCAATCCCTCTCTCACCCTGAGTCCTGATTACAAACTGGTAGTGGTATGGTCCCAATGTGTTCATCAAAAGAGGGTCGAAGGGGGGTGCAATTAAAACACAAAAAAGGGTATTAAAGTTGCCCTAGAGGGGGGTAATTATGCCCCTTTGCTCCCCACTTCCCAGCCCCTTTAGGCTGAGAATCTGGGGGGAGAGGGGAGGCATGAATAGGCGTGGGCAGGGGGGGTCAAAGGGCTTGAGTTGGGAATGGCTTTTGAAGTTCCCCTCAGTAAGTGTTTCTATGCCAGTGCTACAGTTGCTTTATCAATGCCACAGTTTCATACAGTGTCTCTATTCACTATCTGCCTGCGCTGATGGAATACCTCACTTAGCACACAGAACACTGGCTGAATACACACCCGGGGAGGCTGGCTAGCCCCTTTTATTAATGGCAAATAGTTTTAATTATCCCGCTGCCTTTTGTTCCCTCCTAACGCCTCGCCATTGAAACGCTCCACATCATCAGCTTAATTATCTGATTTTGGAGCAACGCACTTCAAAGACAGATCAGGCCTGGGTGTGAAAAGGTTTAGCTAACAAAGTCAAATCATGCCACCTTCACTTTTCCAGACAAAATCCTCTTTTTTTGTGTCTTCCCCAGTGTGTGTCCCTTGTTATTTTCTTTCTCCAGACGGTTTCTTTTTCTCTGTCAATAAGCTGTCTCGATTTGTTTCTGCTGTTTACCCAAAGATACTCTCTTTTAATGACAGTGACGCTTGGACCTTCAGTAGAAATAACAGCACGGAAGATGAGCTGCATTCTCTAATTAGGAAAAAACGGAGAGAGCTGCGGCTGAAATACAGCGATGACGGAGCACACGTGTGTCTGTCTGAGGCCGATATATTGAAATGTGTGATTCTAAGTATGTGCATGTTATGTATGTGGACCTCGGAGGAATCAGGGAGAGAGTTTCAGTCATGATAAGGTAAATAATGAATGCCAAAAATGAACAGTGATGATAGCAGTAAGGGAATGTCAAGTGGTCAAATATGTGTGTGAGTGCACAGTCCGGTGAAAAATAGACTACAGGCTGTTCCAGATTACTCTTCCTCCTCTCCGAAGAAGGAATTCCTGATTTATTGGAGCCTCTTCAGGAGCAGGAGTCTAATCTCTCTTCTTTAATCTCTCTGGCCAGCATTTTGCTTTCTTCTCCACCTTTACCCCCCTCCTTTTATCCATCCATCACCCTCTCATCTCTGCACTCTATCGCCCTGTGGAATGCTGGAACTCTAACACGAAGAGGCCGCATTGTGGATCAAAGGTCGGACAATCGCCAAGTCAGCATCTGAGAATTTTATAAACGGACACACACAGAGTCAGCAGGAAGTGAGCTTGTCCATTTCAAATTCTATAGATGGATGCAATGACGAGAAACACTCCTGGACAATCAATTCAGATCTAATTTAAGGTACAGGAGAGTCATAAGGGCCATCTACCCATAATGCCTCACTGTAATTACGTACGCTCTCATTTACTGTGCGTGTTGGGGCCACACAGACGCACTAACCACATAAACATAAATATTTTCCTCACATGCCACTGATGTGACCTAAAAGGTGACTGGCCTACAACATGGATGAGTGAACCGGAATGTGAGGACCACCTAATCGGCTCGTCCAAGCCAGGATTACGGGGTGGAGCAGAGGCTGAGCTCGGGTCCATTCATCAGCACCAGACCCTGCTTAATACAGGGGCTTAGGGTGGACAACGAGGCCCAGAGCAGGGGCCGAGGGCCGGGTACAGAGCTGGGGGTGAGACAGGCAGGGTGGGGCTTGTTCCCCCTATTGTTCTCACACAGAGAGGGGTATTACTCCTTTAAACTGGACTTATGGAGTTCAAAAAGAGGCACACTAACTATGCGAGTGTGTGTATAAGTGTGTCCATGGTTGCAGAGGGGGAAAGTGAGAGGTGTTAACAGAATAATGAAAGACATTGGCCACATGGGAGCTGTTTCTTTCACAAATTTATCTGTAAAAGCTACGGGACACCATTAAATAGATGGATATCAAACAGAGGTGAAGCCTTATTGAGGTGGATCACACGCTTAGTTAACCAGGACTGTTTAAGATTGCTGGTCAAATTCTTTTTGTTTCATCCCGTCTATCTATTCATCTATCTCTGTCAGCTTTCCCCTCCCACTCTCTGTCCGTCTTTTATCACTCAATAAGCAAACCAGATCCTCATGTCAACTCTGTCCCTCCCCCACCTCAGACCCGTCGGACCAATCACAAACTGTCATGATGGTATTCCAAGTATGCAACTTTTTGAACCACCGTTTGCACAACCAGCACAATGCTGCGTGGGTATATGGGGTTGTCATAGAAACAAATATGGTCCAACTCTTTAGGCTCCTCCCTCTTGACATAATATTCCAGCCGCAATTCTTTGCATCGTGCGACTCTCTGTCATCCATCTCAATCAGTTTTCTCTGTCTGTCATTCAACCTTTGTCTGTCTGGATCATTGGTCATTCTGCCAGCGTTCATGGCTGAACTAGTCCAACTTCTTTCTTCACCCAGCAAAGCGGCAAAGCTTTAAGTCCAGCAGAGAAATAATTGGCTGATTCCACTGAACTAAGGAAGCTTAGATGAATACATATGCTCTTTCCAACTGTCTCACACTGTCCCTTGAGCCATTTGTATCTTATAAGGGCCAGAAGAGAAAGGTCAGTACTGACATCACATTTCTCAGGAGGCAAATAGCTGTACAAGAAAATCGATTTTACTGGATTGATTTCCTCACGTTAAAACTTTCATTCTCTATTTTTTTTTTTTTGCAAAAACATTCTGAATTTGAGCCTTAATGAATCCCACTAGGAATTTACAATATGTGAATACAAGCTACAATATTACATAGATTTTTTTTTTTTAACAGCGTAGCAGGTCTTGGTTACAGAAATCTAATAGCAGTAACAGTAATAATACAACTGACCTCTAGGGGGTAGTAGTAACAGGACCAGAGACAAGTTTCCACATTAAATCAAGACACACAACAAACAAGGGGGAAAAACAAAACAAAAGTCACACAATGACCCTTATTTACACAATACAACAAACACAATGGTTCATTTCAGAGATAATATCTGTGATTTGAATGAGGGTAATTCTTCTTACTCAAACACTGATATCATGTTGGTGCAGTGAAAACCACTAAGACTTGACAAACAAGCCTGGAGGAAACACTTTGCATCTCCCACTCACACACACACACAAACACACACTCATACACACACACACACACAAAATGAAACTGAGTGCGATCTGTACTCATAATCACACCATAATCATAAATCTGCTTTTTAATCGAGTATTTCTTCCTCTGTACTTTTCGCGTGGGATTTAACAGTTTTAAAGTGTAATGAGGAGGAGGAGGAGATCGGAGGAAGAAGCATGGGAAGTCTGTGGCGTAGATAAGGACGGGGAAGGGGCAGCGAAACACCGGCGGGGGTTGACTGGGGTGACACCGATCAATGCCCAATAGAGACAGACATATCTGACAGAGGGGTTGGTGGGGAGGGGGTGGGCGTATATCATACTCAAGGCCTGACAGTTTCACATCCCTAATAAAACAATTAATCAGTGGTAATCTTCTTATTCTCAGTGTCACAGTTGAAATGTGTTCATGTCTCATTTAGGCATGGGAAATTCAATCAACTCCTGAGTCCCAGACTTTACGGTCTTGCGTGTGTAAGTGTGTGAGAACTGTATTGTTTATTGTGCAGACAGGATACGCCGTTTTCCCGGGAAAAGACGTAGCCAGGAAGTACAGCACTTCATAGGGAAACACAGAGCAGACAGCGTGCAGACTTTAGTAACACCACCAACACGCCTGCAGGGAACTTAAAACCTTTGGCCTGATTCACTATCTTGCGCAGTCAATAAGACAAACCCTGTTGTCTGACATGCTAACAAGTGAGAATATTGAACAAGAAAGATATCGGAGAAAAAAAACGAAACAGTTAATAGAGGTAAAGTCTTATAGACAATTACAAACTGTTGCATTTCAGTGATCATTAAGCCTATAAAAGGCGATTACCATCTGTTTGACAATCTCCAAGAGTATTTTCCCCAGATTGAATTCACCAGACAGATTATAATGCCAGATTAAGGCTGGTGGGAGAGGAGGGGGACAGGCGACGCAAAAGGAAGATGGAGCGCGGTGGGTTTCGGAAGACGACTGGATTAGGTGGTGGGAAACCTGGATGTTTTTCAAAGAAAGTAGCTTCAGTTGAGATTACTCGGAAATCGCGGAAATCCCTTATCTATTGCGTCTACCTAATCGCAGCTTCTGTTGTGACGACCCAGTTGTATTTTTCATTTCTCAAGGACACACTCAAAGAAAGGTGAACACACAGATTGAAAACTTAGGGTATTTTTTTTCCCCCTCATCTCATTCCTTTGCATTCATAGCCGGAGCCTTAAGACTTTCTCCACCACTTATGCTGCTTCAGTTAGAAAGGAGACGAGTACATAGACAGACAAGTGAAAAGACCAGGAAGGAAGGGGAAAAAAAAAAAAAAAAACAGGTTTGCTGGGAAGACTTGAGTGGCCTTTGAGAATGAGGTAGAAGAAGGAAGCTTAAAGAGAGAGAGGCACACACATAGAGTAGAGAGAGGGAAAAAAAGCGTGAAGGAAAGGGCAAAGTGCCTTGTGACGGATCGCCATGGGTGCCAAGAACGATAAAAAAATTCCACACCTCTTAGCATGCTTCCCTCTTTCGCCCCTTCTCGGAGAGCGAGAGTTGGAGGTGAGGAAATAATAGACTGAAAAGGGACAGCTTGTAAAGTTGAGATAAAAGCTGGTGAAGGAGCGAAGGGGAACCAAAGACAGGAGGGGAAAGAATGAGAGTTTCCCAGAGGCAGAGCCACAGCCGTGTGAAGAAGGGCCGGCCTGAGTGGCAGCCAGTATTCAGGGACCACCGGAGTGACAGAATGACTGACAGATTGATAGAGGCCATGCCACTTCATCACATTGTGAACTCTGACCCCCAATCAGTCACACCAGTTACTTTTCTCTTTCTGTGGCTCACCGTGAAGACCATTCGCCAATTTGTATGGGAGGCATCACAAAAACATCCACATTGACTGGATAAACGCTCCGAAAATCCCTCATGTGGGTGAAAACATGCCTTAAATAACCGCTTCACTTGAGCCAACACAGCACAAAAAAGCATTTTCAATTAAATGAATTAAACCACTGAGCCAGCAAAGGTAGGCGAAAAAGCGGAAAGCCAATTTTGTGGCTTTACCAAATCAAAAGGAGCTCATTAGAAAGTCATAGCAAAACAATCGCTTCAAAGACAGGCTAGATTAACCTAAATATGTCTTATGATAACAGAAAAAGAGATGGTTCGACTGCTGTTAAAATAAATCACGCAAAGATGTGAGGAAGGCATGAAACGGTTAACAGATTCGCTGAGCCCGAGACCACAAGTTGAAAAGGGAACCTGGCCAAGAAGAGGGGGGAGGGAGGTGGTGGAGAGAGGGAGAGACAGGTACAAAGAAGAGGAGGAGGAAGAGGAGGAGGAGGAGGAGGAGGAGGGTGGTGGTCTACTCATGCTCTGTCAGCAAGGACCAGGGGAAAGGGGAGAAAGCAGCGGTGAATGAGCAGATTATTGCTTCACATCGGAGTAGTAGAGTCCAGAGGGCTCAGGGGAGGATGAACATCAATCACAACTGTGTAGCACATGTGTACGTGAGTGTGTGTGTGAGTGTGTGTGTGTGTGTGTGTCTGTGTGCGAACGGCAGGGTTAATGTGTACGAGACCGTTTGAGTCACTCCGGTCGGGTGATGTTGTTCATGCAAACTACTTCTGCACAGACACTCCCTTCACGCAGACACGTACACACAGTGGCATGCTGGGAGCCAAGCTGACTGGGCACATCGGTGAGCCTCTTTCTGGGAATAAACCTGCGCTGGTGATTAAGCTGTTGCTAATCAGACACAGGGGGTTCACAGTTTTGACAAATACACTCACAAGTAGAAATGGAAAAATGAATGGATTCCATCAATTAAATGTTTGACTGATGTGAAAAAGGCCTAAATCCCTCCATCTGGAGACTCTTATTGCTGAATAAGACTCATTTATTGGCCTTACAGAGACACTCATTTCACACTTTTAACAAATAATCCACGTTAATACCATTTCCAAGTGCTATATTTGTGTTTTTGATAGAATTTTAACAAAGAAGACTGTTTTTGATTATGTTTTGTCTGAGTTTATGCTGAAAAAATTGATTAAAAGCATGAATCACACATGTTTTTTTTTTTTTGTTTTTTTTAGCTCTACTTACAAGTAAAGGTCAGGAAGTGATGAAATGTAAGTAGATTTCATGCATGCTGAAACAAAGCAAAGTTGTTAACATACATGCCGATATGACCTTGGTAATCAGCGATCCCAGAGGCATGCACACACATGAAGAAATTAGGACCGAGAAGGACAAATGTGCACGTATATGTATGTGTGTGTTGCTAAATCCTTAAATAAACACTATGAGAAGGAAGAAATGAGATCAATCACACGTCAATATGATCAGCAACAGCCTTAAAACCAGTGATGTCCAGGGTTCCATGGTAAACTGAAGCCTGAAATAAGCATCTCTGGAGGGAAAAGCTGGACGTCAACACATTGTATCAAGTAACGGGTCAAAGGGGATAGCAGATTGCTGGAAATGATGAAAAGTACCAAATGAAAACAGAGGATCTCAGTGTTTTTTCTGTGAACATAGGATTAAGAGTAGCCAAAGGCAGAGATTTAGCTCAGTCATCTAGAGAGAGAGAGAAAAAAAAAAAAAAAAAAAAAAAAAAACCAACTTCAAAGGACCGATTAAC
>JAPTYQ010000003.1:35139665-35156335 GCA_029814465.1 Ostorhinchus cyanosoma
CATAACTGTACAGGAGGTTAAGTTATAGTTATGTAGATGACCTAAAGCCAAAACTACATATACTTCAGGTGGTGGCTACTATGATTGACAGATGAGTCCATCTGTGTCCATCTGGGCTTTGATTGACAGTTAGCGTTAGTAATGCTGCTAAATCAGATATCTGGCGGATGACTGAAGTCCAGCTCTAGTTTAGTGATTTAAAATTATTATTTTTTGCTTAAATAAAGGATAGTGAAACGTGACTGCATCTCATTTCCCAGGTTGTAACCTTGCATCCTAATCTCTCAATCACAGATCAGCGAGTCTAATAAAAAACCCATATCGCCATGTGTACTACTGTATACTGGAGAATAATGGGCTGAACAGGACTAACATTTATTACCTGTGATGTATTATGTGTGGTGTTGGAGCAGTTTAATCATCTATTTTCATTCTGAACATGTCTGTACTTCACTGAAGGCCACTAGGAAGTCGAGTAAAAAAACACAGTGAGAATAAAATAAAAACAATTCTGATTGAGTGCAGATCGGATTCTTTAATCCTCCAATGAGAGCACAGACTCAGGTCATATGCTTGGCATACGTTTTTGTAGCTCATTTTCACTTTCACAAACAGGAAGTGGACATTTTCACATAAAAATTAATAAAATGCCAATTTCAATAAATGTTTGTAATGTTTACTTTCACTTTCACTTCGCTACAGTTCCTAAGTCAATTGCATACTTCAACTCAGATACAAATGTAATGCACAGTGTCATTACTCCTTACAAAAAATAAATTAAAGGAAATTTGGTGTTTTCACCGCTAAGATTACTGGTGACTACAACAAAGTCAGGAACCTGATTTATCTTTGGGCCCAATTGCATAATTCACAAGTGCAAACAGTGTTCCATACTCAACCTGTCGATAATCTGAGGGAAAGTTGAATGAAGCTATACCAAAACACAGGTATTTTTATCATGTCAGTGGTTTAAAACTGTGGATGCCTTGTTTACAAAGTTTAATGTAGGCTTTTGAGGTGTCACATGAGCTCCCCCCCCCCCCCCAAGAAAAAATTCTGACATTTATTATAACAGCAGTAGCCTATTCCTGTTTAGGTTTTTAAAGTGTGTGATGTAGGCATCATTTTCAATATTTCGGCAGCTTGTCTTTTACTTTACCCTGTTGTATAAACTTTCGAATATTCTGCCTTCGGTTGTTATTAACATTCACTTGTACTTTTGCTTTCATTACTTGAGCTCATTTAATTATAGATTTCTTCATATACTGAAGTACGGTAAATACTAGGCACTTAAAAACTTAAACTCGAGTAGCATTTCAGTTGGTGACTTGAACTTCTATTAAAGCATGACTCACTGGACATGAGGACCGGACAGAAAGATGTTTTTGTCGAAATGAATTTGCTCAAACGGCTCTTCTTCAGTTAATTTGAAGTAGTTTGATGCTCCAGGTGAGCCACTGCTTCTTAAAAATGTAGAATTGTTCAAATAGAAAACAAGTTGCCTTGACTAATAGGCTCTAATTTAGGAAAAGCACTAAAAATGCAACACCTGAGAAAACTCTATAAACCTACAAATCCAATAAAATTCCATGTAACAAGTAAATATGGCATGTTTTCAGGTATCAAAATGTCCTGTTGTTGTATATTTTAGTAATATATGGGTGTTCCGCTTGGGTGATCTCAGATTTTTTTTTTTTTTTTACACAAACGTCCATCTTTTTAATATTTTCCTTTTACAATGAATTGATACCTATAGGCAAGAGCACAAAGCTCAGAGGCTTCAGAGATGTGGGAGTTTGGGTCTGGCTTTATGTTGCAGTGGATAATTGATTGCAGTCATTAGTGCAGTGTAGAGTGACCTTGCTCAGGGGGGCGATGACTATGTGAGTGTGCGAGTGTGCGAGTGTGTGAGTGTGTGAGTCAGCGAGCGAACGAGTGAGTCAGAGGGAAAAACAAAAGGCAGCACAGATGTGGTTCTGCGAGGTGGTTTAATAGACTGTAATGTCTCTATCTTCAGCGCACTGATGTTTCATGTGTGCTGTGTTTCAAGGGCACACGCATCTGAAGGTAAATAAATCATATTCGGGGCTCGGAGATGACATCTTACAATTCACGCTGCCTGGTTCAATATTACAGATTTTAATGACTGGTAGAGGAAAAAAAAAAAAAAAAAAAAAAAAACAGCAAGTGCAAAGGACGGATTACCAGTATATATGATCACTGTCTCTGCGCGGCGGGGACAAAACAAAACGCCTCTCCATCTGGGACTTTGATTTCATTCTGATTTTCAGTGAAAAGCTTTGTCACTGTAATTATGGCTTTTCTGAGAACAGTAACTTCTGTAGCCTGAGCCACAGGGGAGATCAGGGAAGAAAGTGTGTCTAAATATGAGCTTAGGGAGAATATTTAAATATCTCAGTGTTTGTAACCAAGACAATTCCCATGTTTACACATCAGCAAAAGTGTGAGACTGACTCTGATTGGTTTAGACCGTGTCAGTTGGTTTGATTGAACGTCCTGGTTTGTGATTGAGTGATTGTGTGCCAGTAGTCTCTGTTTGTGCTTGCCTGCCTGTGCGAGTACATGGGTGTGTTTATGTGTTAAGGTTCACTCGTGTAAACCTAACCCTTTTCGTACCCTTGCCATTTCACCCCGGCCATCATCAACCATAATTCTAATTGACCCCCACTTATTGTGAACGGCCCCTAACCCCGACAATTTGAGCTCCGATTTCTCCTCCCTGAGCAATCCATCTCTCTCCCACAGTGTGACCTACTGGGCAGGCCTCAAGTTACCTCCTCTGTCTCTGTCATACACCATTATTACCCGTCTTACCACCTGAAATATGAACACCCCTATGTCTTCTTGACGGCCACGTAAACCCCATGTGATATCTCTTGATTTAAGAGATACAGCAGCCTCCCACTCCACACAGAGGTTAGGACACGCTGTCAGATGGAGAGGTTATTGCAACATATATTTCAACACATTCTAAAGTGACTCAGACCTGTAAAACCAACACGGGGATAAAACTCCTGCCAAGGAAACTTTTAAGAATCTTCCTCGTAGGATTTGATTTCAATGACTTTAGACATGAAATCACAAACACACACAGTTAAAGCAACTTGTCTTATGTTTAGCTGAGATTTCACTAATGTCCTTTTGCAGCAGGCAGGCAGGCACCCCTACAGGGCTAAATGTGTAAGAAATAAAACCAATGCACTTAAAGACTTGAAATAAACCACTGCTCACATCATGGCCTTGAATCTATTTTAAATGAGCTGCTCAGAAAAAAAAAAAAAAAAAAAAATCTATCCCTGCAGTTCTTTTCATGAAGCCCTTACATTCATTGCAGTGCTTATTGCTCTCCAAAGGGCTGTTTAACAAGCTCTCTGTGAGTTCAGAAAAATAAATACATGACATAATCTGATGTAACTAAACCCGGAGCACAGGTAGACACACAGATTGCGAAAGGGATTGCATGAGAATAGGTAAAACAAAGCATTACAGGTAAACAGCGCTATAATAACAGGTTTGAGCTCAGAAAAAAAAAGGAAGGAGGGGGGAGGAAAGAAACTCCCAAATGGCTTGGATTATCATGACAACAGCAGCCAGTTGCTTCCATCACAAATTCATCACAAGTTCGTTGAATATGCATGAGTAGGACAATTCAGATGCAACTGAATATGGATCATAAATGAATGATCTATTATGCAAATAGAGAGAAATCGAGATGTTGCATGCTTGCACAAAACTAGTGAGTGACAAGGATGGCCCCGAAAGCACATAGAACAAGAGTGTGAGTGTAAAACTATGTGCAGATATTTACTTTGGGTTCGTGCTGTTCCAATAGACGCTGTGCCGCTCCGCAGAAACAAACCAGGCGCAGACGCTCACAACGAAGCCCACAATCCAAACCAAATCCATGGTGGAGAGGAGTGAAGGCGTGCAGATGGAAGACGCACAACTCAGGTAGGTTGTGCAAAGGAAAAAAAAAAAAAAAAAGAAAAGAAAAAAAAAGAAAAGTTAACTGGGAAAAACCTCCGTACCTACACGTGGAGACTGCAGACTCAAAAAACACACTTGAGGCATGAAGCAGCTCCGAAAGAAAGAAAAAAAAACAAACAAGTTGATATGCTGAGGAATAAAACTGCGAAGAGAACTAGCAACGTCGACAAATCCGTAGTGAATGAAAGCTTTACTTGTGTGGAGGCTGGTTTTGTGAAACGCCCACAGCCGCAGACCACGCCCCTGGGAGCAGAGCGGACCAATGAGAGGGCCGTCCGAAAGACACGGGCTTCGCAGGCTTTTCTATTTAATGTATGTTTACATGTTAAACCCGCTCAATATCGCAACGGCAGCAAGTGTGGTGGTAGTTCAGTTCAAGAGACAATAATAGAAGGAGTCTGAGGGGTTTTCTAGAGCATTTTAAACTTCTTATTCTTCTTATTGTAGACTTTGCCACTTAAAAGTTTACTATGCCATTAATATATGCAATAAACAATACATAATACAATATATTAGTTGTATGCTATAAGTGCAAGTAATATAGGTATTTATAGTTTGATTTTGGTTAGAAACAATAAACCATTTCCTCTATTAGCCTAAGTCATGAAAAGCTGCTACCTGTTTTACTCTGACTTTCACAAACAGAATTGCACCATTTCCAACTGCACTGTTTATTTTTGCGTTTTTTTTTCATCTATCTTGTTCTCTCTTTTGTCTTACTATTTATCTTCTATCAATTTACACTTGTTTTTGTGCATATTTAACATTCTGTGGGCAGCAAAGCAAACATTTCATTGTACAGGGAACATGTTTCCTCGCTGTGTGTAAATGCTTTCGATCTTGAATGAAAAAGTGCTAAAAGAGACTTAATGTCGCAAATATTCATCCTACACCCAAATATACTGTCATATCAGCAGCTTGTTAACATATTGTAAATAAATCCCAAACATTATGAGCCTCTAACCCATATATTATTGGTTACATGGGTTTGCACTTCATCACACCACTCCACCCATATTGTAAAGCTTTGACCGTATTGGAGGGTAGTGCCCATGGTTTACTACTGATTGGTTTTACAAATGTTTTCTTGCACTGCAGCTGGTACTTTTATCCCTAAAGTTATTCTAAAATGAGAACTGAAATTGCTGACAGATATCAGGATGCATGAGTCTTATAATTATACTCAGTGTATATTTTTAATTTTGCAATCACTGGAGTAATGGGAGTTTGTCAGGTTTCATAAGCTTTTTTAATCGTATTTTACATGTCTCGAAGGCTTAGATGGACAAATACAAATGGTCTGAAAGTGTATAATAATATATAGCCATGCTGTCAGATACATTGCAAATCCTGATTCTCATTTTCTGTTCCACTGACATGGATAATCTGGACTGCGAGCTGCTCGTTCAGCCTAGTGAGCCACACTGCCAGAGGGGTTTTTCAAGCCTGCTTCTGCTTGACATGGCACTTTATTTGCTATGCCTGCTTTGCAGCCTATAACAGCTTTGAAAGGTATCACCCTAAACAACAAAATGGAAAAAGTAAGTAAAAATAACCCCAGTCACTTCAAATAAAAACACCTCTCAAATGGCTAATTCAACACCGCTAAAGAGTACAATTTTAGGACAAGTAACCAGGTAGAGTCCTCTGCATTATTTAAGAAAATAGTAAATGAATGGAGAAGTGCTGAATAAAACCCTGATGTAACCTGAATGTAACACTTCGGCATTGCTTTTCTTAATCTGCAAGTATCCCATTGTGCATAAAAGAACAGCCAAATCAATTGATCATTCTTACAGTATATGAGTCTCCGTGAAGCCGTGGGTGATGTTTTTGAGAATTTATTTGCTCTTAAATTGGCCACCTTGAGACTGAAATGACCACATGAGAAAAGATGTAGGTTTTTTTTTTTTCAAAGGTTATGGCATTTACATAAGCATGACAGCATCACAAGCTAATTAAACTGTCAAGTAAAGAGCTCATTGCAACTCGGTTTTCCTGACACTTTAATTGACACAGTGCATTTATTTCCCACTCGTCCTCTGCAGGAACATTAAATCAGATACTAAGATCTATTTGCATCTCTTAGTATAGCCAGGTCTGCCGCTGGGCTGTGTTGTCTCTACCTTTCAAAAGCCAAATTGATGAAATGCCCACGCACGTATATTGTTGAATAGTTCACATAAAATCCTTATTATTTTGCAAGAAAACAAACAAAATATATCCACAGAGGTGTTCTTACTGTATATCACACACAATAGATTCCATGCTCAGTGTTGGGTATTCACTGTTTGTGCAATCTCTATTAAAATTGTGTCCAAACTGACTAAGCGCATCACTGGAGATGCAGAAAGACACATATACATGGTAATTGTGTGCTTTTCAGAGTCAAACAGGTCATCCTCAATAATGTGTTTTATATTCATGAAGAGTGCTCATCCTGGTGGATCAATTTTTTAGAGTCCAATTGTTTTTTCTGCCTCAGTGGGAAGATAAGAGGGTAAGAGGGACTGCCAACATAATTGTCATTTGCATTGCAGTCGAAAAGTGTTGTGGAAAAGCTTTCACTGTGCCGCAGACATTTATGTCAAACCTCTATCGGGACGCAAATGAGTAGACCTTTAATTTCACACCAACCTGAAATACTGAATGAGTAAATAGAAAGATGAAGTGGAACAACACTGCTGCACTGCCATGATATGCTTTTTTTATTTTTATTTTTCTTCGAGAGGACAGACAGACAGATGAAAAACACACAAGCACAGATCTGTCCAGCCACATAGACACAAACGCAGACGCACAAACACACATAAACACAACCCTATTCACCTCAAATCCTGACGGAATTTGCTCTGAGCCTGTTTTGTGGCATGAAAATAAGATATAGGAAAATGATAGGGAAACCGTTTCATGTAGGCATGGGAACTTGACTGTCCATAATTTGGTTTTTTTTTCAACCATTTCAACCAAAGTAATTAGATGATGTCATGAAAGTGCACTTTCCGTGATCCTGAAAAGATAAATCAAAACACATCAAGTCAAATCCTTTAAAAATCTGTAAAAACGGTCAAGAAAGTTCTTACTTCTGCAATATAATGACTTTAAAACGCTTCTAGTAGACTTTATGATGCGTAGCTTTTCCAGTTCGTCTTGTGCAGGTCATGCCTGTTGTGTTTTTCCTTCCAGGATGTGCTGTAGTTATCTTCACATCTGCTCTTAAAGCTTATTCCTACTTTGTTGCTCTTTCCTTTCCAGCATGGCCATTAAAGGAGAAGCGGTTGGTCCCTCCACTGTGAATACAAATGAAGGGTTTAATGACAGACTGTCATCACGTCCCCTTCCCCAAACAACACCCCACCATCTATTTACATAAGAGAACTGTGTAAGTGTGAACCTCAGAGCAGTCCACTACACTGGGATCCTTGGTTTGTGTCCTTTATTGTTAGTCAATGCAGGAGTTGTTCCTGAATCTATGAGTTTGTTCTTCGCAAACAATGAAAGTGGAGTGTTTCCTGTAATTAGCATTGCACATGTCTACCTCTGCTTATGAAACGAGACTCAATAAAAACGGCGTAACCATCTCTCACACACTCAGCAAGTTTGTTCATGGTCTTGCCTTTGCAAGTGTTGGCACCAATGTTGAATTTCCTCCCACTTTCCCAAGGCAATAGAAGGCAAGATGCAGTTAATGATTAGGTGGAGCAATTTTAAAGGAAAACAAAGGTAATCAGTGAGTAACCCTAGTGTTACGGCAAATGGAGATGAAGTGAGAAGTGGCTGGTTTCTAATTACCTTTGGTCACTTTTCAGACATGAAGCGGCGGTTGATTTAAACGATCGTAATTAATAATCTGCAAGTCAGCCGAGAGATCGCAGTTCAGGAAACGCTATTTAAAATGACATCTCAGTGAGTGGCCTTCCTGACAAGCCTGGATATCACTGCGCTTAGACATTGAGGAAAACACACGTACAGAGACGCACCCACACGCACAGACACACAAATTTGTACGCCTGCAAACTCACCATATAAGCCAAGCTGAGAGACAAAGAGCAGCTGAGAAGGAGGCGGATGAGGAGGAGGATTGAGGAGAAAATGCAAACACAATGTTAGATAACAAGAGTGTAAGACCAAGAATGAAAGCAAAAGTGAGGAGGCGTGCGAGATGAGAGTGAAGAGCTTAAAAAAGATGTACTTAAGAGGAATGACATGCAAAGTTAAAAGATATAACAGGAATATAGCAGAAATGGGATGTAGTGGTAGCAATAATTAAGATATTTCCTCCAATAAATGATGTGGTCAACCTTTTGGGTTTGTAATTAGCAGGTGTGTTACCTTTACTGACCTGTAATTATCACTCCTTCCTGTGGGCAAATTGATATTTTAGAGGTGTGATGTAGCATTTCCCTTAGACTGTCAAATTCAAGCAAGTAGTGTCTGAGATATTGCATTTGACTCACAAACACATGAACAATGCAGTGCCCTCTCTTGGGGAAAGCAGAGTAATTTTGGAAATGCAGGGCAGAGGCAAAGAATGAATGGATGGAAGTGATGCAAAAACACCGAGAACTTTACATGCAAGACTTAGAGGACAGACGAGGAAGACAGCAGCCCGCAGGAAGTTTAATAAAGAGGAGGAGATATGAGGGCGGAGGTTTAAAATAAAGGTGAAAAGAGACTTAATGTGTAAACATAACGATATCCGAAGCGAAAGTGAGTACAGAGGAGAAGCGGAAGGAGAGACGGATGCCAAATGAATAAGAGGGGGCTGGCGAGAGAGTGAGAAAGATAGAAATAGACAGGAAACAAACAAGAAGGACACAAGGAGAGTGGAGAGGCGCAAGATGTAATAAGATGTTCAGATAAGGTTTAGAGAAAGGGAATGCAAAAGTGAGTCTGACACAACGAAATAATACAAAGAGTGGAGAAAGATCGCTTTGGTTAAAAAAAAAAAAAAGAAAGGAAAAGAAGGAAGTTACATATGTATTTACTAAAGGAATGAAAAAGATGAAAGCTCAGAAAGTTGTTTTCACAGAAGCTGCATGTAATTCTCATGTATTCTATTGAGGTTGCAAACAGAAACCCACTGCAGTAAACAAGCGGCGTTATGTTAATGCAGCCAAGCTTTATGAAACACTACAAAACAAAAGCCAGAAAATTTAAGCAGGGAGAAAAATTTTTTCGAGCTAAGTGGCGAGAAAGAGGGTGGTGGTGGTGGGTGGGTGGGGGGGGCTGCTTGGAAGTGGGCAGGTGGGAGAGAGTGAGAAAAACAGAAAATGAATAGTGGAATGTGAAAGTACTTTTTTAGAGAGATACAGACAGACGCAAAGAGAAAAAGAGGGAGAGATTGACACTCAAATGTAAATAGTGAGAGGAGGGTAGACTGGATGAAAAAGCTGCACACTGGTGGATTCCTCAAAAGCCCCTTCAATATGTATGAGGCCGGTTCCATAGAGTCCAGCAGCCGCAAACAAGCGACACCAACAGAAAAGAGAGGAGAGGAGAGGAGAGCAGCTACGCAGGTTGTGTTGAAAAGAAAGAGCTCTTCTCCTGTCAGCAGACTTTACAGTGTGTCCAGGGAATCGGAGTCCAGAGAAAGGAGACCACCCAGAGCCTCTGTTTACCATCCCCTACTTTTTCTTGACACAACAACACAACAGCCTGAGAGTGTATGGAAGTCTCAGTGTGAATAACCTACACCGAAGCACAAGTACATCATTACGACACGTATAAGACCGGGTTAAAAGGAAAAGGAAGTTGGTATCGTTCGGTAAACAACCCACAAAGCCGGCGCCAGATTGAAATGTTGTCATCGTATGTTCCCGTAAACCACAGATTCATATCACCGTAATGTTTCTGAACCCAAAAGAACATTTCATCATCCGCATTTCTCACGCGTGTATATCAGAGTGAGTTGTTTGTTGACATTAGCGCACTCCGTTTGTGAGTTAACACTGTAAGAGGGATGTGCCGATCTGTCAACACTTGGGAGATACAGTAGAAACATTGGAAAAGACTTCCAAACATGTTTGGTTGATGGAGGCTTTTATGGTGAAGGTTCGAAGCTTGGAAAGATCCCAGTTTATTGAGTAAACACCGTCATTTATTAAGCCTGCTTTTTATTTGGACCTTCAAATACTGAAAGGTTATCATTAGAGAGTTGAAGTTATGTGTCGAAGATGCCAGAGATATAAACTGAATTTATTTCCAGTGATGGATCGGGGGATTAATGTGACCACTAGAGGGAGTAGTGAGTCACTCTGCCGGTCTTCCATGGTGAGGAAAACAAACACCACAGGGCATTCGACCAAAGCATCAGAAAGTGAGCAAATGGGATGAAAACTGCTAAGAAAACAACGTCATATCATGAATGCGTACAGTTAAAAGTGGCGTGTTATCTGTAAGTTCATGCTGCGTCAAATACAACACAGTTAGCATTTAGCGTTAACGGGTATGGAGACATAAACCGGTGATTCTGGCGTATATTGACATGTGATCAAATGGCGTTGAATAACATGTGAAAGGATGAAAATGCATCCATGTAAGACGCCAAATGCCATAAAAACTGAAGTGACATACAACGCAATTTCACGAAAATAGTCTGAAGAAACAACTTTTAGAGTCAAAAGGAAAAAGACTCTGCGGTAAAAGCTAGAGTCATCGTTGTTGTTTTCTCCACTGGACACAGCTCTAAATGGGTGAGTTAGATTCTAAAGTTTATGAAGGTCTAAACTTATTATGGGATGTGATTATCTTTCCTAAGTTGCTGTTTGTTGATGCATTGTTCAGACTGCGACTGAGACAGTTCTGACCTTGTTTAGAAGATTCCAAACAGCACGAACCGTACAGAAAACGGAGGTGATTTTCTGTCTAAAAACAGAGCTTTAATGCAAACAATCACCTCTTGCAGGATTCGAAGATTAGAAGACTGTGTTATTTAGAGCAACTGGAAAAATAAGCAGCTGTGAGTTTTTGTTTGAAGGAGAAAACATAATGATACCAAAGTAGAGTCATTAGTTGCATTAAATAATGAGCCGTCTGTGGATACAGAGCATTATTCATTGGTGGTTTTGGTCCAAAGTGTGTCTGATGTCCACCTTATTGTCAGATGAACTTTAGTCTGAAAATCAGTTTGGATTTAGTGACAAATCTAACCCTGTTCTGACTAACGGGCCTTCTAGCCGTAGAGAGTTTGGAATAAGAATACTATGAATGAAGGAATGCATTAATTGTTGCTTTGTACAGCGATCATTACACTCAGTACAACAATCCAAATAAAAACAAAATCCAAAGAAGTAAAAAGCTTTTTTTTTTGCCTATTGTTTTCACCTGATACACTGCTTACATTAAATTAAATATACTATAACACTACAGATAACTTTAATGTTTCTGAACCAACAATCAATTCCATACCAACATTTTTTACATACAGTATGAGTCCATTAATGTTAGTATTTTAACCACTAACTGTGTTTTTTGGCGATGACCTTCAGAGATTACAACTATTTGTAACCACTGAATGGTGTAATACATAGTGTTGGCACATCTAGTTTGCATTAGAGCCTGTGCCAGTTGTTTGTTGACATTAGCATAATTCAGTTCTAAGCAAACACTGGTTAGTGTTGTACACTATAAGAGGGGTGTTAGGATCTATCCACACATTGGAAATAAAAACATTCGGAAAAAAAAAAAATATCCCCACTTGTTAGTTGTTGCACTTCTTATTTTCGGGTATAGACTCTGACTTGGCCTGTTATCACCGATAGAAGTGTAAAGGTGTGAAAAATATGTGGAGCAGACGTCTGGGTGTACACACACTGAGAGCACTTGGAAAAACATCAATATATTCTGTAAACGGCTTTTGCTAACCATCACCAAAGTGCTTTTTAAAGCTAAGACCCTACAGGAACTGGGATGTGAACTCCATTCTCTGGAGGCAAAGTCCAGGGTTTTGTAAATCCGCCATGCACCCAACCACCTCCTGCTTATTGAGGAAAGGCAAAAAAGTAGTGGATACGTCCATGTCACTTTATGTTAAGATTATCCGTACCTGTGGTTTGCAGAAATGCACAACGGCAGCGGTTTTTCTGGAGACTGGGTTGCAACTCAGAACCAAGGTCCACATTCCATTTATACATCGGGGGTTTACACTGAACCTCAAAGCTCCACCAATCTTAAAAAGGGCCAGCTGAGCACCTTCCTCAGGAGGACATAGGTAGTAGGAAAACAGAATAGCAATGACAACGTTTGCAGAGCCGTGTGTTTTTAGAAGAAGCTCTAGGCTAGATGCACCTGATCCTGGAGAATTGTCAGCATAACCAGATTTGAGAGAGAACAGCCTGTACTCACACTGTCAATCCCATGGATGCACAAGTCATCCATGTTTGCTCATTACCCCCTGAAAAATGTTGAAATGAAAGTGACAGACTCTGCCTTCCCCCCAAAGAGCAGCGATCTGTCCAAAGTGCCCAGACCTTCCCAGCACTGATAGGCCCTGGGGAACCTCCAGGGAAAGAAGACACATCGACACTTGGCATGCCCAGAATAGTGCCATCCTGAATGTCACACTGATGGCAATAGTAAGTGACACCATCGCTAACAAGAGGTTGTGCTTTACATGCACGTTCCTTCATCAGCTACAGTGGCATCGCTGCTGACAGAAAAGATGTAGTGTTGATACAACTTCCCGACTCTGTTGTGGCTTTTTGTAACTCATTTTGCCGATACTGTGCAGCTGAAGAAGAGAAAAAAAAAAAATCACATTGATAGAGCGTTATATAATTGAAGACGGTTCAGGGCTAGCAATTGAAGGTGTGAAAAATATGCAGTGCAAAGGTCTGGATGTATACGCTCTGAGAGACAGTGTGGTAAATAGATGGCTTGGGGCTTTTCAGCTGCGAAAAGATAGTGTGAAAAAATGCTGCTCCTCCAAAGTCTGGAAGAGCGCAGATATAACGGTAAATCCGACTGACACAAATGGTGTGTCTGTGTGCATGCAGAAGACGTGTTTACATAACTGTGTTTATGAATGAGCACACAGGATGCATGTGTGGTCTGCAGGGCTGGGAGGGTTCCTTTGACTCTGTATTTTATTTTACCACAGGTATCTGTGTCTATGCCCTTGAATATCATTCTTAATGTGTTCCTGTAGATTACTCACAATGGGAAACATACCTGAGATTCCTTGATTATTACTGAATGCGTAGAAATTCCTGAACCTATGAGTCAATCTGTTAGAAACACTCGCTGTAGAGATGATGTTCAATCCAGTTCTTTCTACATGCATCAGGTTCTACTGGAAAATACTGACATGTTTTCACTTCGCTCATTTTATCGCAACTTATCCAACAGCATAGAGCATCGTAGGAAACGAACACAATGAAGGTTCAGTCAGACATGAAACTTGATTACCTAACTTGTCGGCTTCATCGTGTTGTGAAGTGTGCTGACAGGTAGGATGCACCGTCTGCTGAATTTTCAAAGCAGAAAACACATGCTTCAGAAGTAATCTGTTTAGAGTTGAATCTGCACTTGGATTTTGACCTGCTATATTTATATTATGACTGGAACTAGGTCGGGTTTGTTTTCTCGATACGCGAACTCCATCAAATCCCAACACTGGTGGTCTATACTCTGCATCTGGAGGTATTGTCTCAGTGTAAGTGGGCCATGCTAAAAAATCTGCTTAATACCAATTACTCCACCCTCCATTCAAACAGGCACATGCTACCACTCTGCCTTATTACTTGGGGCAATAATAGAAAGACTTTTACAGCCTCTGACCCTGCTTCCTTTTTTCCATATGAACAGGCGCCCCTCTGCCACGGCACACTCCACCAGTCAAACCCCGCTCTTTTATAAGAAAATACAGAATAAAGACTACGGAAATGAATTTTATTGCCCAATTTTCCCTCCCACTGCTTATTGACAGAGACACCACGCTCACCCTCAGCGACTTCTGCTCTCCCATTACTTAAAGAGTGGAAGGGAAATGAATTTTACAGCCTTTGGTCATATCTGTCGCCTCAGACAACCCCCTGCCTCCAATCTGAAGTGGCACACTCCACTCCGCCACTCTCCCTGTCTCTCATTACTTAACACAAAGATTGGAAATGAATTTTACTGCCTGTGCCCTTTCTTCTCTCTTTAGCGCCTTCCTATAGTTACTCATCCACATTGCTCCTATTGTCTCTCTTCTTTGCAGTCTTAAAGGAGGAGAAAATCAATTTTACAGCACCTTCTGCACCATAAAGTGGCACACTTCAGATTTTTCTCTTGTTTCTTCCTTTTCTACTTCTTTAAAAAAAAAAAAAAAAGAGGGGCAAAAATCAATTTTTGGCCTCTTCTTCCATTTTACAGCCCTGGGCTTTTTCCAAAAGAGTGGCACACTTCATCCTTCTGCAGCGCTGCCTTCGTTCTCTGAAAGCTTCAGAAAGCATTAGCATACAGGTGGTGTCTTTTGTCTCCTTGTGAGGCACACTTCTGCTCTGTATATTGTCCATGTGTCCACTTTGAACGGCCGCCAGTGGAGGCGTTGTGAAAGAGCGGAGGGTATTAAAAGGTCACTTAAGATAACTGGCCCTTCTGTTACCACACCTCCTCCGACACCTCCATAGACAAGGTGAAGTCATTAGTCTGGAGCTGAGCTGTTCTTTCCCTGCAGCCAGTTCACTGTGTTGGGAAGCAAAGCAATGCATGTATTTAGAACATTTACAATAGGAGATATAAGTGAATATATGTACGTAGTTACAATTTTAATACCTGGCGATCAGAGTACAGTTGCATTCTTAAAATCAATAAGCAGATTATTTACTAAGCCTGTATTATTTGCTCCGAAATCTAAAAAGTCATCACTAATTTCCCATAATCCATGTGTAGGAGAGACCGATTAATGGGTTTGCTAGATTAATTGGTGACAAATTAAGCTTTGATGGTGGCCGGTGGCTAATATCTGGCTTCTCAAGTGAAAGGACCAACTTTGAGGGAGAGAAATAACTTAAGAATAAAAAGCTCACGTTAATCTAGATTTCTTTTTACAGCTCATTTTACGTTTAATTACTCAGAGTTCGGTGTTCATTAATCCTGAATGGTTCATGGAGGTATTAATTATTTTGATTTAGATGTTCAGTTCAGCGATTAGTCAGTTTCTAATCAAACTTGCAGACTGGTTGTTATTATTATGTTATTACTTATCCTACTTGGGCACATGTGGCATCAGAGCACAGCCTTAACGAATATGTTTGGTTGTAAATTTGGTAGCAAAGTTAAAAAATTTGCTATTTCTGTTTATTTTTTTCTCCACCATTTCATTCTATGTGAAAACAGAAATGGAAAACTGCCTTTTCTAGTGCCAGTATTTTTCTTTTTTTTTTTTATGAGGATCAGTTGTTAGGCAACAAAATGTACCTCAGAAACTAGGTGAAAACAAAATGTTCTGTTGTGGAACTGTAAATTCACAAAGTTATATTTTTATCTTTGGACACTGGTTTCACTCCAACTTGATGCAGTGGAGAACAAAAATTGGGCGTTTGAACCAACCTTCCCACTGCTTTTGTGTTTTCATATACTTGCAAGTTGCATCGCTACGACTGGTTGTGTACAGTCCAGTCATTGCTCACCTTCAGCTTTGTTGTTTTTCAAGGTTGAAATGATCATACATATTTATCTCTCATTCTCTTTTCTTCAGATACAACAAGAACATACAGGAAATGTGTGCACTGTCTTATAAGACACACAAAAAAGGGAATTAAATGGACCGTAAAGGCTATAGTCACTATTTAGTGTGACCTCTGACCCCGTGACAAGAAGCAGCACAAACAGAAACATCTGACGTGTTGAATGAAATATTTATAAAATATCAGAAAATTAAAGCTGCAAATCTAATTTCATAGGAATTAAAAGATAAGTTCAGTGCAAGTGCAGGGAAGTCATAGTAAATACGACCACTTTGGTTTATAGAAGCTGTTTTTATGTTAAAAGTTTGTATTTTTACTGCGGTACATAGCTCACATATATCGATTTGCATCTTAATACAGAGACTGAATAATGGATGTGTGGTCATTAGATCTTTACCAGGACTTTTACACAGTCCATTCATCCATAAATACACTATGTCCAATAATGCAAGTACTGAAATAATCCAGTTTATTTAAAATATATCATTCCATTTAAGCGCTGTAGATTTTGACAGCATGTATTCTGTAATCTGTGGTGGAATATATTAGAAAAAAAAACAAAAAAACTGGAGCGCTCATTCATTCTGTACATGCTTTCAGTGTCTCATTCAGTAGGACGGGGCTAATAGAGGTTATCTAAATCTGTTATCATTTTGATCTCAATAATACAATGTTAAATATCTGAGCTTGAGATGTGACTTTCCACAGAATTTCTTCTTTTTTTTTTTTTTGTATAAAGACGGATTCTAATTCAAATGCTGATTTGCATTCGATACAGTCTTACAGTCCATTTTCAACCAGGCAGGTCACACAGAGCACTGGCTTCAAAACAGATCTCTTGATTCCTCTCCTCCCCCAAGATGTGCCCCGTTACCACAACCTCTTTTACATGACTACACACATATCTGCTGCCCAGATGCTACCCACCCCCTCGAACTCCCCGCCGCCACCCCCCCGCTCCCTCCTCCAGCTGCATCGCTCCACGTGTGG
>JAPTYQ010000003.1:35209024-35221868 GCA_029814465.1 Ostorhinchus cyanosoma
ACACACACACACACACACACACACACACACACACACACACACACACACACACACACACACACACACATACAACTATGTTACAGACAGACAAAGATTGTCTATTGACTTTCTCCCCTTAGCAGCCTACATAAATATGCTGCTCTGCTCTACGCATTTTAATCGGCTACTTTTAGAGTTACATTATTTACCCACTGAATGCCAGACGGAGAGGCGCAAACAAGCTATTACACTATCTAAGTTTACATCACATTATGTTTCACAGCAGTCAGACTATATATTCGTGAATAACCGCTTAGCAGACAAACAACAATGAAGGAAAAAGAAACCCACGCACAAAGAGTAATAGGGATGTGATAGAGAAATAAACACAAGTTGAGAGATGAGTACAGCCAAGGCCTCAAAGCTACAGCCTTTCACAATAAGATTAGAACATAGTAAGCAAATATGTTTGCTGATCTTCTCAATTAGGCCTTAGTCATATTTCAATGTGTTTGCAATATTGTGTGACATTTTGAAAGTGGCACCGTGTCATATAAGCGTGGCCTGCAAAAAGATGCAGTGCAGCAGGCTTTGACATGTGCATCAATCCCACAAATAAGTACATGATAATAAAAGTCAGTTGTGACTTAATGTGAAAAGTGAGCACAATAACCCGCTAGCTTTCAGTGTACCCCGATGGCTCCATCACACTGTATATGGGTGCACAAAAGTCACATGCCATTTTGATTGTTGGTAAGATAGTTACCTCACTGCTTCAGCTGATTTTATGCTAAGCCTTCCCACCTTGTAAAAAGCATCATCATACACTTGGGTATGTGTGTGTGCATGTAGGTTATTGTGTGTATCAAAATTTCCCCAGTGGCTAAGAAAACCTGTTAAAGCACACAAGCTCACACAAAATCATGTAAACAAGCACCGGCTCACACGGAGATACACACTGGCAAAGGCTCGCACAAACACACAAACCATACTTCATTCTTGAGGTTCTGCTGAAAGGGAGGGGCAGGGAAGTCCCATCTATCAACGTTCAGTGTATTTAGAGTAAACCGCCTCAGATGAAAGCAAGAGCTGAAAGATGAATGGAACGCAGGATGAGAAGGGAAAAGAAAGGAGGACGGGGTTCGGTCTTGGAACAGGGCTCGGAGCGGGAAGAAGGAAGGAAAAAAGGGGTAGAAATGTAAATAAAAGTTAACTGTGTGAAAGATGTGGATAGTGGTGATCAAATAAGACGATAAGACAATTGAAAAGTGATTGACAGGAAAAATCTCCCAAGCTGACGGATGGGTAAATACAGATGGACAAAACAAGGAAATGCACAAGCTGAGTAGCTCAGTCCTTCTAATACAATAATACAACACAATCACCACAGTCTGGACCATGGGCTGTCATTGTCACTTCTTATAGGCAATATAGTTACAAAGATGGTGGAGCAACTGGTAACGGGAAGTATGTTTCACACTTTAAAGTCAACTTTAAAGTGGCTACTTTGAAACATGGTGATATACATGAGAGTCTGTGAGTCGAACAATGCAATAAGTTTACATCAGTAATTATTCGACATAACTTTCTATTTGTCGTGAGAATTTACCATCAGTGGCGTGAGGATAAAAACAGGCAAGGAATAAATGAAGGAAAAAATACAAACTACCTTAAGACCAATACATTCAGCGTCTCTCTGGACCGTGACACCCCTTTACATTACATTGGACTATATCTGAATGCATTTGATCCAAACTAACCTAAACTTGTCCAGTAGAGTAAGTGTAAAATATCATGTTTAGTTTTAATTTGCTCTAAACCAGTGGCAGTGGATTCATAGGGGACATGAAAAATTACATTAAGCAGAAGATTTAGTCCAAAAAATGTCTCTGCGGCCTGTGTCCTGCAGTTTACGTTATTACTTCTCTTAGTTTTTATCTGCAGTTTATTTCTGTGTGATGAGTGTATGTTCACTTACTGGTTACATAAGTGAGTGTGTACGTTTACGTGGCACTGAAAAGTTACGGCGAACATGTTACATAAGAAAATGCTCTAAATCAGGACACCCACAGGTCTGATGACACCAAATTTTTAACATTTTAAAACATTTTTCAAGGTGTTTTAGATCAAATATAAGACCTAACATTCATAAAAATACCAGTAAAGCAGGGCCTCGGAGTTATTTGTCTCGAACCAGCCGTAACCATGTTGAAATCCAGCTAATCTTACATTTACATTTCTCCGTGACAAACGTTTCTGCTGCTGAAGCTCATACATAAACCCCTCCACTAAACAATGATTACTGGAGGCTCCGCCCACTGAGTCAAATTAACACTAATAGAGTTGATTTTAACTTTATTCTACAGTGTATTTGGTCCCTATCCATGATCAGTGTTAAACAAGGGGGTTAAAATCATGGAGCAAAACTAACTCTACACAGAGTAAATAATTAATACTTGTGTACACTCTCCCCTTGATTTGATGAGTGGGCGGGGCTCTCTGGAGCAGGTTTAACACCACAGCATTCAACAACATGATTTGCCACTGACACTGGGAAGCATCTTGCTCAGTCTGTTGTTGTAATTACTCCAATAGAGTTAACATGTTTTTACACTACATAATTAACACTTTACTGTGCACTCATTCCCATCTCTGTGATGCTAAAATGCTAAACACTAGTTACAAATGTGGGAAATTCTTAACAAAGATTTCCAAAGTAAACACAGCAATATCATTTATTGTGTCTGTTTAACGTTTATTACTTATTATCATTATAAATTATGGGATAATTAAAGTGTTAATGTAGAACGATCAAATTTAAGACTTTCCCAGGATCCGCAGACAACCTGCTAACTGGATGCTGGAAGAATCACCAGCCAGAATGTTTTTAATGTCTTTGTCCTTGTGGGATTTGATGTTTTCTAGGTTGCCAAGTTGATTCAAATGCTTTCAGGACATCAGAATGAATAAAAAAAGAGATGATTAACCGTCTCCAAATGTCACAGGGAACAAAGTTTTTTTTATTGTTCTGCCGCTGACACCTCTGTTTAGTCGCCTCCACCTCTGTGTTTTACCAGAGAACTGTAATTTAATGCGATATGAAATAAAAAAAACACTCGAGTCAAACATTAAAAATCAGAGGTTTTTATAAATACAAGCATTATCTGCAGGTCTGGCTGACCCATCAAAAATTTGACTCATTCAAATTGCATTCTATTATTTAGTTTGTTTTGAACGGTGGACGTAATAAAAACGTGCAAATTTTACATTTCAACTATTTTGCATTGTAAATCATTTCATTACGAGCTGAAAAATGATTAAAAATGTCAATCACCTCATATTATCGATGCAAAACAATAATAGATCCATCTATTTTAAAAGCTTCAACACCCTTAAATAATTCCTCCCACTTCTATAGCGGCGACGACTCTCTAAAAGCAGACCAAATCTGCTGCTTTTCTTCCCTTTCACTCATGCACATTCACTCACTCCATCTTGCATTCAGGCAGATGTACACAGGAGGCCATGACTGACAAGGTAAGGGATCGCGGAGAGGCGTGCGGATGAAAGAGAAGAATTACCATATGTAAAGAACGGAGGTGCCAAGGTCTCCCTTTTTGTCTCTGGATAAAGCAGGTGGGCTACAAGGGACAAGATAAGCTCAGGTAGATGTACAGACACACACTGCAGCAACGCAAATGGATGCAAGTGAATGCAAAACACACACACACACACACACACAGGGGTAAAAAAAAAAAAAAAAAAAAAAAAGCTGTTCCAGACAGGCTTTTAAGCTGTAAATATGACTGCAGTCCCAGACACAGAGACAATCTTACTGGGAAGAAAATTAAGCGAGCTGATTTAGTGCAAAATGATGCTTTAAGTTGTCAACTGAAGCCCTGGAGCAGAAGCTAAAACCCTTCCACTGTTTCCCAGTGTCAAAACACTGAATCGCTTACCTGCAAGTCCAAACCTATAAGGCCTATTAAGGCTGTAAGCCAAGACCCGCTGTAATATTCAGCAGCTATCAGTCTGTCAGCTTAATGCACAAATGTCAGGGAGAATCAGTAGCTGCTGCCTCACAGCGAAGGCAAACAGCTGTGAAACAGACTTTAAGAGATCTGATGAACTGTGTTATAACCTGCTTGGTTAAGTATGACTCACGCTATGTCACGCTAATTTTCAATCACAATGTGTATACTAGATTGACTCTGAACGCAACTTGGATTTAGCAAACAGTGTTTTACTTGCAAATAGTCATGGAAGTGAATCTGCTTGACCACTCGCTCTCTCTCTCTCTCTCTCTCTCTTATGTGATTTTAGGTTTTATGAGTAACATCAAAGACTAAATCTAATCTGCCCCCTCTGTCCCTCTGACATGGACGTTAGTGCATCTGAGACATTTGTCCCGGCCTATTGTCAGTTTCTTTCTGTTCTGCGTACAGAGATTAAAAAGAAGCTGACAGGAGCAGAGGGAGACGAGAACGACACGGAGAGACAGATTTGTGGAGACATGAATGGCTTGCAGGTGTTTTTTTTTTCCCCCTTTTTCTTTTTTTGAGAAGCAGAGATGGATAGAGTGGAAGATGTGGAGCCGTGACTTTCCCCCACGCTGTCATTATGTTTTATGGCAGAAGAGGTGTTTGTGAAACCCAAGTGAGGAGCTGTAAGGATGGGCCGTCTGAGAAAGGGTGAGAGTTTTCTGCCATGACTATGTGTAGCACGAGTGCTGTCTGTTTACATGTCTGCTCACAAGCAGCGTGTCTAAAAGTGGAGTGTGAGAGAAGAGGCAGAGTATTGCTTTCAAGTAGTGCTCAAGAAAAAACAAACACAAGTGAGTGTAAGGTGAGTGAAGGTGAAGGAGTCGCTGGTAAGATAAAGAAAGGGCACCGAAAGGAGGAGGCTGCACTTTCTCAAGCATCTGCACTAAAAAAGACAACACAAAGCCTGGCCTCTGGGAATTCAGGATTAATTTTCTCTCAGAAACAGTATCTAACTTCCTCTTAATATGATATTCCAGCTTATATTGCTAGATTTAACCAGTAACAAGCTCCAACAGTGCTTTGCATAAAACCCCAGTAGTTTTCTTTGTTTTATGAGACCACCTGCACCTCCTCAATGCTCGAGTATCATGTGCAGCTTCAATAATTGTTGCTTCAGTGCTTGTAATAAGCAGTTTGCTTAAATTTTGGCTTCTTCTTTTTTCTTTTATGACCCATTATCATCTTTCATTCTATTTTTTGTGTCGAGCCAAGTTGAGTTCGCTTATCTTGCTGTTATTTTTTACTTCCACGCATCTATTACAAAATTTTTGACCGATCCCAAAAGTCCTACTGATCTTTAAAACTGAGCTGTGAGGATCCACAGGTTCTAGATGTGGTCGTTTTAATGCTGTTGAGTATTCGTGCATGTTGTACCGCATTTGTTCATCAGTCACTGTCAAAGTGTTATGGCCATAGCAACGAGATTAGAAGGCTACTGTCTTCCAAAATGACCAATATATCCCAAAATATTGGTCCTATCAACTTGCTGTTTTCATTAGTCTCTTCCTTGACCAAAAATACATAAGTATGACAAACTGCAGCTGTCAGCCATTTTCTGATGCTTTTTATTTGTTTGTTTTTGTTGTTATTTATCCCATGGTGCAGCTGTGCAGACTTCGGCCTCACACTTGGAAGGGTCTAGTTTCCGTTCCCTTGGTACCAGGGCTGTTCTGTGTTTCCTGTTTTCTCTTCCCTCTGGGGGTTCCTCTACTTTCCCCTGGTATTACAAACAGGTACAGGTTCATTCTCTTGTCGGTGCCCCTGACCACAGTTCTGATGAAGATCTGCAGTTAGTCCCCGAGGGCCTGCAGAACCAGCTCACTGCTCCTAATGTGTGCTAATGCTAATGCTAACTCCAGGTACTGTGTGCATTGGGATTGGTCATTTCCCTGCAGATAAAATGAGGTAACTTTTAACATGACAAAAATACTCATTGTTTTAAGTCATTCAGCTCTTCATTCCATTTTTTTTATATTAAACACAGATTTAAACAGACAAAAAATCCTTTAACTCATAAAAACCCAAACATCCACCAGCATCCTAAACCATGATGTAAATGTTTAATACCTGTTGATCCATTATTCCTATCAATACATGTAAATAATTGGTGCAAAATGCAGTTATTCATCTTTTCATGGTCATCAGATATGACCCATTTGGACGTTCAGAGGCTCTGTGGTTACCATGGAAACACCATCATCTTCTACAGCATTGATTCACCAGTAAAACCCATGAATTTGGATCAGTGACAGCGGATGGAGACACTGGGTTTATGTTCAGTTTATGAATTATTTTACAGAAAAAGTCACTTTTTCTTCAGTTTTCTTTGTTTTTGATATAATAACCTTCAACTTTAACCTGAGCTTTTATGAACATATATATTGTCATTGAATTAAATATAGGAAAATACAGGATTTACACAAAAATAATACAAAATATACAGGATAACATGATAATGAACGGCAATAAATCACTTAAGAAAAGTTGAAAATACTTTGGAAGTGTCACAAAATTAGCACCGGGTCTTTATGGGTTAATAGCTGAGAGATAATTAGTTTCAACTGCCAGTGGTAGAAGGATTCCTATACTTATAACAATATTGGGTGATATCAGCCAATTCCAACACATCAATATATCCCTAGTTTTCACTCAATAAAACATCATTCTACTTTGGTCTCTGCAGCGTATAAATAAAAACACAAAACTAAATTTGCAAAAAGTTTTTAATTGGCAATGTTTTAATCATTCTTGGTTCAATTTACAGCTTTTTTTTTTTTTTTTTAATTCATTCTTGTCAAAGGTAAACACATTGCGTGTGGTTGTCTTCAACATTAGTAAATGCTTTTCGCCCACTTCCCAAACCCCGTAACGTAAACTAACATTACAGAAGAGCACATTCTCTCATACACACTTGCATATTCAGATCCTACAAATGACTCCTTAGTGGATACGAAATTTCTAAATGCCACATACTCGAAAGCGCGGACAAACACATTCTACATACATACGCACCCAAATGTGCGCACATATGTTTTTTCTGTTGCTCGCTTTCTCCCTCCCACACACACACATACACACACACACGCAGACAGACACACACACACACACACACACACACATACACACGCACCCAAGAAAGCAGACAGAGAAAGCCTCACACACGCTCGCACACACTTTTGCACAAACATTCCATAACCGCCATGTATTATAAATATACATTACAATGCAGACTCCTTTGTTTCATGAGTGCAGCACTTGAGGAATGCTGCCCTTCCATCAACATCGGCCCTGTCTGTGCATTCACAGTTGGTTTATGACAAGCTCTTCAGCAACATAATCTGGTTAGCTGTATCTGTTACATGAGAGTATGTCCCTACTGATTAGTCATAACCAATTACCTTCCCTTTGTCAGGCTGAATTACATCTGACTATTTATCTACATAAGCATATGCTGCGGTAAAAATTCCACTGTTTAAGAAAACATAATAATAAAAAATGGCACAATAGCTTATTGAGCAAAGGCCTACAAATGCACACTAATAAATTAGGTAGATAAATAATATACTTTAATGTTAAAATAAATACATTTGAAAAGTAAATAAATTAAAAAAGCACACATTGTAATCTGATTAATGCCAGCCTACGTTGTCCTGTATTACAATATAAAAAAGTGAACTCTTTATTTGCACATTCACACGTGTTCGGGTTTTTTTTGTTGTTGTTGTTGTTTTTCGTATTTTGTGTTTTGTTTCTGTTTTTTTTTTGTTTCGTTTTTTTGTTTGTTTTTTGTTTTTTTTTAAACAAAATGGCGGCAGCGTCACTTTGAGACTCAAAGCACAAATTCTCCTCAGGCACCTGCCGCACTCTGGCGACTGTATGGGGTCGTTTCCACGGTGACCATGACTGCTGTAATGGCCATCAGTACTGATTGGCTGGGAACCTCTGAAGTGGAAAAGGAAAAGACGCGGGTTGTCTGGGATTAAAAGGGAACTTGATGCCGAGAGAGGCTTGAGAGTTGTAAATTAGTGGTATTTTGAATGACTCTGCTGATTGCTGCGAGGGAGAAAGGTCTGACATCCGGAAAATCTACGCCAAGTGCTGAAGGTAAATGCTTCGGAACAAAACACACATCTACCACATCTACCACATCTAAGTGCCGTCAAATTACTAGTCCAGGGTCTGTATTTTTCTAGGGTTGTTACAGTCTGAAGGCAGGAAATGCAGACAAAGGACTAGTTCTAAGAGGCACTCACTATCCGCTAAAAATGCAGGTTTTGCATCTGTACCTATCACAAAGCCAGGGGTATATTTGATGTTTGGTGAAAATGGATTCTTGAAAGGCCTGTGGATATCCTCACAAAGTCTCTCTCGTTTTTTCTTTTTTTTTCTTTTCTTTTTTTTTTGAGAAACACCTTGAATTCCTGTAACCAGCAATCCTTCACATCAATGTAAAAACATTCCTCAGTGTCCAGGACAATGGCAGCAGTTCTCATCATTGACTGATTATAGAAATATCCTGTGTAACCCCGGTAAGATCAGGACACTTCCAGAGTCCGGCTTCTTCCTCACTAGATCAAAGTAAAATGTAATCCATCAGCATACTTGGTCCATAGTCCAAGGCCTAAAAATCCACTGCAAAGTCCACATTTGCTGGCCTCTTCAAAGCCCACACTTCCAAAAACCTTGCTTTCATCAGCCGAAGACAACTCTGCTTAAATTCCTCAGGTGACCGATATCCATGCTACGATAAAAGTGTGTAGTCTACATCCGCCTCCACAACTCCGCTTTCTCACTTCATAATTGGCTGCCAGACGTGATAACAGCCCTGAAGTCTCATTCTGATGTTGGTTGTGGTCTCCATGTTGTGGTAAAACACACCGAACGGTATGAAATGTTCTGGTATTTGTATGACTATGATGTCCAAGACCAAAACACACAGGTGTAAATATGACAGCAAAAAGGCCTCTTCCTTTTTTAAGTCTAGTAAGTTAAGTTCAAGTTCAAGTTTGTTTTTTGTTTTTTTTTTCTTTCTGGGACTTTGTATGTGGTTCTGCTGCGTCTCTAATGGACTCACTCCTGTGTTTCTCCAAGCTTTTCCATCCAAACCATCATGGATACAAAGCCCTTTGGACAAGGCGGTCCAGCTATGTATGAGGTGCTGCTCCCGGTTACAGTCGCTAGGACAAAAGCGCGGCGGATACGAGCAGCATCCCCACGGTGAGAAGAAGGCGGTCACGTGATGGGCTGCTGCCGCTGACACTTTTCTCCAGTTTGGGAACTTCGGGGTTAAATTCATCTGGGGGAGAAAAAGAAAATAGGAATGTGAGGGAGGAAAGTGGGAAAGAGTGAGAGAGTGTGAGCTAGACAGAAGCAAATGAACCATTACTACATTATTAATTCATCAATCTAAAAGCAATGTGTGATGCATGCAAATCGTGTTTTAACATATTCGGAGATAGAGACATGATGCAATTATCAACAAACCACCAATTATCATCAACACTGCTACATATGGCCATATCCCCCCAGGAAGGAAATTAAAAACACTTTTGTTTCTGATCTGGGTTTTTTTTCCACATATTCCTCTTTTCACACTAATGATGTTTTTATCCTGGAGGGATTTCAATCAAACAAAATTACTATAGCCTTGCCATTGATTAGACACAACAGAACATTAGCTGGAGGGGATAGACAGAGAAAGCGCTGGGAGAACACCTTCTGTAATATTCAGTAAAAAGTGTATTATACTGAGTCATTATGCTCTGTCTCAAAAATAATGCCTCCCATTATATCTCCAGGGTTATTGCATGTCAAAGTAAAGCAAAATAAACCATACAGAGCTGTGTTGCTTACACATCTATCATAACTTTTATAATATTCTAGGGCGGCGACAATGAGACCGAAGACAAACCTGTTTTTTTGTTGCTTTTTTTTTTTTTAAACGTAGCATTCGCAATAAGTGCAGAACAAAGCAGCAATTTCTTATTGATGTCAGGCACATTAACCCACATCAGAAACACATCAGGGCTTAAGAAGCAGTTTTAAGCCTTTAGACTCGAAAAATGGATGGTGCATTAGACAACTGGAAAGGTATTTTGTGTTTAAGAGCTTAAAGTCACACTACAGATAAGAAAAAAAAATCGTGTTTTGATGCAACAGATATATGTATATATTTGAAAAATGTTCCCAAAAAACTTTGTGTTTGTCTATTAAAATCTCATTACAGTACTTTAGCTTCTCATCTAATGTCCCAGTGCATAAAAATGTTGGCCGACTCAGTCATCGCAGACTTTTGACAGATCCTCCCCCATAAACTGGAGTTGGATTTATGAAACATTCTGTTTGAACAGGAAATGCATCAACTTAAGCAAGCCAGTCCGTTTATGTGACACTGAAGTCTTTTTTTGGAGTTTTCTAATGGTTACAAGTATGGACTAAAAACCAGAGGTGATAAGAGATATGCGATAAAGGCAACAACCGCATGACAGCTGATGATCTGCGAATGTTCGGAATTCTGTTTGTGCCGTCTGTGTGTGTGTGAAAACCATCCAGTCACTCTGGTTTGTCCTGGTCGTGTCCGTGTCCGAGTCATCCAACCTGGCTATTTTTGCTCTTGGTGAACATAAGGCATCTGTCTGCTGTGATGACACATGACGCTGACGTTCACCTGGCGATGCACTGCAGTGAACTCACACAGAAACAGAATACAGAGGAAGAATCGACACCAGCTCTGTCTGAGGCCGAGCTATCGGGTCACAGTCTTTACTTCAGCCGCTTCCATCAGATAAGTTCTGGAGGTAAAAGTACAGGCAGTGACCAGAGGCAGCAGGATTCTGCAGAACAACCGGCCTTTTACTTTTATTTATATTTTAATCGCATATACCTTATATATTGGAGGAACAACTTTATTTTTATAGTTACTTTGCTTGAAAGTAAGAAGGAAAAAAAAAAGATTCTTGTGCATAACAAAGATTAGCTTTTTTATTTTTTAAAGAAATGATATTTTACCTTTTTAAATGGAATTATGCATTTTCAAACATTTCCCTGTAGTCTACATACATTGTAAATGCTATGTTTGGGTCTGAATTCTTCATTAATTCAACTCCACAGGTTCATCTTCAACCCTATTTCTGACTAATGACACCAGAAAGGTCATTTGGAGCGCTGGCCCTTTAAATGCACATGACCCCGCCCCCTTCCAGGTTGTCGGCTGTACTACTCTGTCCCATTCAACCAACAACTGAACATTTTAGGTAATCGGCTTAAAGTTTGGACATATTTTCAATTTTTACTACAACCGCTGCTGTTGACAAACAATTATGTCGTAGTCGGAGAAATGTTCATCACAACCCTTGACCTTTTATGTGCAAATGTCATGACGTAACTAAATCTAAAACGTAACAAATTAAGCAGGAATTAAAACAGGTTCTGGAAATTCACTGGATTTTTGTCAGAATGAATCTAATGATAGCTTTGCAGCAGCTGGAAGGTTCACACTCAAACTGTACGAACTATTAGGGTCCAAATACACAAATAAATGAACCAAAGACTAATAAAAGTGGGTTTAGATAAATATGAGTCCTTTCAGTAATAGTATCTTTTTCCAAAATAAACTCAACTTTGTCTTAATAAGATATTCAATCTACAAGCCCAATTCTGCTGCGTAAAATGTAAATAACAGAAGAATGCAATGATTTTCAAACCTCACAAACCCCTTTTTCATTCGCAGTAGAATACAGAAAACACAGCAAATGTTTCAAATGCAAAGATTTTAAGATAAAATGAATACACTTTGAATTTCATGACGGTAATACTGTACATGTCGAAAAAGTTGGGACAGCACAACAAAAAGCTGGAAGTGTAAAAGGTGCAAAATGCAAAAAGCTGGAGGAACATGGGGGGGGGGTGTTAAAAAGAGCATGTGACAGATTTAGACTGATGTAGTTTTAACCTATAAGTTAATGTAAAGAACTTCGAATGTGCAAAACAGTGCAAACACAACCATAAAAACAACATTCACCCACAATCATCCGTCCATGCTGTACATGTGCATTTCTAAGAGTAAGGATTTCAAATGTCACAAGCGGTAAAGGTAAAAAGTGTTATTTTAAGTAAATAAATAAACAAATAATTACAGGCAAATGCTCCGACACCCACACTGGGTCAGGCAGTCAAAAGTCGAATAGATGTTGGTACAAAGCTGCACATTGGGTGTTTTATTTTAAACAGTAACAAACTAAAACAACAGTTTGTACAACATTCCACTTGAGCAGGAGTGTCAAACATAAGGAGGGATGAATTTATGAAGTGCAAATTTTACACTGAAGATGTTAACAGTCATGGGTGTCAAACTCGTTTTAGTTCCAAACTCCAAAATTGTAACACTTTAATTCCTGTTATGAAATATTTGGTGCATTTGTGGATCCGTTAATGTATGATCTGTAACTTTTAATGGAAATGATAAATTGAGGCATATTTTTGCTAAAATTTGCATTAATTTTACTGAAGAAATTACAGGTTGTTTGTGATTATTCAAGATATTGACATTATTTTTTGTGAAAGGATAGTTTCATTTTCCTTTTTTTTTTTGTTTTTTGGTTAATTAAGATCGTACGTATGTGGCTCCTGAACTAAAATGACTTCGACAAGAACAAGATGTGTTTCTTAACATTGCATGTAACATTCGAGCTTTTTTCTTTCCATTATTATCTCTCAGTAGCCAAGACTTTTAATCTAATCTTAGGCAAACCCAGCTAATTTGCCTCCTACTGATAGATCTCTTGGTTGAATTGATGAATATTTGCCTTCGTTCTCACGGGACT